>UCOK01016037.1:0-32485 GCA_900474325.1 Synergus umbraculus
ATATATATATATATATATATATATATATCCTACCATTTTTTTAAAAAAATAATATATAGTTATCGACCATTGTTAAGTAAAAGATAACTATGTAGAATATTCTGGAAATGCGCACTACATACGGATGCTACGTGACCGTATTTATTACAAAATTGATATTGTGGGTTTTCATTTTTAGTATGATGTATTTTATTATTTAATTTAGGTAATTCTCCTAAAGAAGTTTGTGGAGTACTACGCGTTTCTTTTCTAATTTCCTTATTTGTTGCTAGTCTTCTTTCTATTTCTATCACCGTGGTTGTTAATTCCGAAAATGTTTCTGCTGTTTTTATTCTTATTTCTAGTTCTGGTCTGAGACCTCTAATGAAGTGATCTATATAGCGAATTTCTCTAGGTCTTTCTCAAATTTTTAGTCTGCTACTCCATTGTTATTTAATCTCTGGGCGTCTGTTATTCTATCAGTAATTTCTTTAATTCTGGACGCGTATGAGATAACGTTTTCGTTCTCCCACATGTAAATATTTCCGAGCTCGCCTTGGAGCTGATAAACGGTTTTTGTCGCGGAATAGACAGTTTTTAATTTATTTATAATTTGATCTATATTATCGAAAGTATAACCATAAATACATTTTCTGGCTTCGCCTGTGATTTTTGATCGTCATAATTTAACTAAGTTTGCTTCGGCTTCATTATTAGGTATCATAGTTTTAGCTTCGTAACACGCTTCTTGGAAATGGGAAAAAGGGACTTTATTTGTTCCGTCGAATACCGGAACTACTTCGAGTGCATCTCGGAGTGATACTTGTTGGCTATTAGGTAGGGTAGCCATTTCGTCAACGTTTATGTTTTGAGTTTTTGGATTTTTAATAATAACCCTTGCGTTAATATGTTCTACTTTCCTAATATTTACTTTTGTTTGATGTAATTCTGAATTCGTAGTTTTGTTTACAGAAAAAGAGTTAGTATTTTCTCTTTCTAATGGACTTTCTTTAATTTCTTGTAAATCTTGTAAAGATCTTTGAGGGGAATCTGTATTTCGTAATGTTCTTTCAAATGATTCAGCCACTGTGGAATTGGCTCTAAAATTTGGTGTGTTATTACTTAAAGTCTCTTCTAATAATGATTCGTTATCTAAACTTTTATTTTGATTTTCACCTAGGTTTTGTGAAGTAATAAAACTTTGCTCTGTTTGGTTTGCGGGATTTGGGTATTCGTCGATATCGTTTATATTTGAATTTGTATCTTGTTGTTTTCTTGTTTGAGGGGGAAGATTTTGAGTTTGTTCTACAATATTTGCTAATTCAGCGTCCTTTTGTGTTTGATTTCGAGTAACGCGTTTATCCGACATTTATTTAAAAAAAGAATTTAATTTGTGTTATTTTGTTTCTTTTTATCTATTCGTTCTTGTGCTTGATTTAGAAGTTTATTAAAAAGCGCGTGAAATTCTTCGTCAGTTTCTATCTCTTTATCTATGTATTCGCCTTTTAACGGGGGTGGATCAACGAATTGAATATTCACGGGTGTACTAGTAGAGGGTTCGTTTAAATTTGTATTATTTAGAATTTCTCTAACTGTTTTTTTTTTTTTCAACTACTTTAATTGTTTTGACTTTTTCTCCGTTTCTTATCTTTTTCTTTCCTTTGGTACCTTTATAAGGCATCTAATATATTATTATATTTATTTTCTGATTAAAAGATAATATGAGTATTTAGTCAATGATGAGGAATAACGACAAACCACCAGGTAACCAGCTACAAAGCTAGTACACGAGGTCTTAGAGAAGAAAGAATATAAGCTACTAAGCTGTCCCTTCCTCTTGCATAAGTCGTTATAAAATTGAATAAAAATTTGTAAGTTTTAGAATTTTATAATTTATTATGAGAAGAAATTTCATTAATTAAGAAAGATAACGACAAACCACCAAGTAACCAGCTACAAAGCTAGTACACGAGGTCTTAGAGAAGAAAGGATATAAGCTACTAAGCTGTCCCTTCCTCTTGCATAAGTCGTTATATTTTTTAAAAGAAGAAAAAAAATTTTTTAATAATTGAGATGTAATTTGAAAGTGATTAAGTTTTGTATAATGTTAAAAATTAAATTTTATTCTCATAAGGAACTTGTTTAATTTGTTTGAAATTTTTAATGAAAAGAAAAGAAATATTTCTAAGTCAGAGCTGTATTTCGTTCAAAAAGAAAAAATTTTTCTAAGTCCGAGTTGTATTTTATTCGGATTTATTAAATATTTTCTAAGTTTTTATTTTATAACATAAGAGTTAGTTTATTTTCACTTTATGTGCAATTTGGCATGGACAATAGGCAATTTGGCATGTAAAATAGATATATAATATAGATATTTGTAGATAAAATATAAATGCACAATAAATTAACACAATAAATATAGATACAGAGTAGACATTGGTTATAAAAGATATGTATGAGACAGAGAAGAAATAGAAATAGGACTTAGAGATGCTTTCTAAGGGCTGTCAATATTTTCCAATTTTTGAAAAAAAAAAATTCAATATTTTCTAAGAGAATAAAGCAAAAAATTTGTGGTTTTCTTAGATATTGATATTTTTGTCTAAATGAAAGAATTTAATAAGATTTTTAGCAATTATTTGATTTTTGAATTTTTTCAATTTTTTGAAAAAATCAATATTTTATGAAAAAATGAAAGAAAAAATTTGCGGTTTTCTGAGTGTTATTTCAAATCAAGCGGTTTATAATTTCCCGGTTCGATGCACCAAAAATTTAGAGGTATGTTACGTCTTGAATTCGCAACATATCCTCAAACTTTAAGATATATAGGAGAAATAGGCAAAGGTGGTTCTTCCTCGTTTTGGATAGGGAAAAGGATTCTCTATACCGGGATGAGGATAACCGCAGATTTGAAGAACACTCTCAGAATTTATAAATTACAAACTATTTATTTATTGGTTTTCAATATGACAGCACCCTTTTAGAAAATCGTCTCGATCCGCATCTAATTAGGTTTAGAATTGGTGGCGTTGAACCGTTGACAACTCTGGTTATCTTAAGTGATTCGCGACTCCAAGTCTGGTACCACTGGGGTCGTTCATTTCAGAATTCGGCTAAGTTCTTTAGGGTAACATACTGGGTTCAGAGGATTACTTCCGCACAGAATTTAAGATTGAAGAGACTTCTAATTTCAAGATGACACTAGGTGAAGATTCCAGAACAAACTGTTATTTCCTGGTCAAATCCTTCTATTCTTATAGGACTTTTGCACGCATTAATTATGGCCGCGATGCATCAAGGGCACGTGCAGAATTTGACAAAACACGTGATTCCTAGATATTCTTCTTGCGTGAGAGTAACACCCCTTTGCGTTGATTGGGTCCCCTTTTAGGGAATTTCTAAATAAGGTCAAGTGTCATTCTAATTTACGACCGTGCACGTGCAAGTGCATTGGCTTTCTTAAGAGTTCAGATAAACGAATGTTTCGTTTTTAGGGGGAATGGCATTGAAATCTTTATGGCGAAAAGTGACAGGTCTTCGCATGATAATACTGAACGATATTTTAGTTTATCTTAAAATAGATTTCATATTACGCAAGTGTTTTCGTAGAATGTCACTTTTACACGTAGGGTTTGTGTTGAGGTCAGAAGTCAAGTGAGAGAAAGATAATATATCAGTTGGTAATAAACAGGTGATAGTCTAAATGCTGGTTTCTAATATATAGATTACAATTAGAGATTATGAATACATAGAGATAATTAATATTACGTCGCGGGGACGTGACATTTTTGTACCAAAATTTTAGAAAATGTTCTTCTGAAGTTACTCTATAATATTTAAAACATTGAAATAAATTTACTTTTGCCATATCTCAAAAAAAAAAAATAATGAAAAAAGCGTTTTTTAAGCCATTTTTAGCCATTTAGCCTTTTTTGGACATTTTTCAACAGGATGAGTAGTTTTCGTTTTAATCGTGGTTTTTAACTTTCTTTCTAATTATTTTTGATTGAATAAATAATTTGATAAAAAATAATGACAATATCTTTGTATACCTAGTTGTTTTTTACATTCGTTTGGAAGAATTACATGTAATTAAAATTTGTATCAAATATTTAAAATAAAATAAAATATTTTTGTCATAAAATGTTCTAGAAATTCTCCATTGACCATTTTTTGATAGGATCAATAGTTTTCGTTTTATTCATAAAAAGTAGGGTTGTTTCTAAAGTTAGATATCAGTTATCCAATGAATGAATTTTATAGTTTATAAAATTCTAATTTTAAAAACGCCCATAAAATATTTTTTTCATATTATTTACTACACTCGAATCTCCCAATAGCGACCGCATTCCTTTCTAAATAACTATGACCAAACTATGACATCACGAATTACCAACCGGACAATGTATTTTTTTTCCACCTTCTTATTTTTAAACTAAGTAAAACATTTCGTTAAAATTTTGAGAGATGAAAGAAAATATATTAGCCGATTGCTGTTTGGTCCCTTGGAGCTCGTATTTTGCATGAAAAATATATTTTGCATCAATTTTTCATGTCCACTATAGCAGACCACATAATCTTTGTAAATCCTGGTAAATCATCATATGGTCCGCTATAGCAGATATTGGACATAAAAAATATATGAAAAATATATTTTTAGTGCAAAATATGAGCTCCAAGGTACCAGACAGCGATCGGCTAATATATTTTCTTTCATCTCTCAAATTTTTAACGAAATATTTTACTTAGTTTAAAAATAAGAAGGTGGAAAAGAAATACATTGTCCGGTTGGTAATTCGTGACGTCATAGTTTGGTATTTGCCCTTAATGTTGAAATTTGCATTTTCTATCACGATTTCAATTGGAGGGCCACTCTGACGTCATAGTGATCGGATATTCAACCAATCACAGCTTATGTGTCAGCGATTTTCAAATATGTCTTTCTCTGCCGATATTTTATTTAGGTTTTGTGCACGACGAAAATAGAAGTAAAAATCATAAAGTAGTATAAGGAGACATATCAAAGCCATTGAAAATGTCTGACGGTTTTGGAATATTTCGTGCAGTCGTCAAGTAGAATAATTGAACATAAGGTACCTCAGCGCTTTTACTATTTCTACTTTTTTCAAGGAATCATGACAGAAACCATGGAAACGTCAAAAAAAAAATTTGAAATATGTTACATTTCGTACAGCAGAGGCGGTGAAGTAATTTTAAGTTAAATTATTTTACTTCGGAACTGCACGAATTATTCCGAAAACCTACGATTAATCCAAATCGGCTTCCCACTCAGCCTTAGATATGTCTCTTTATCTACTTCCTGCTAAAAATATTATTTAAAGAAATGCCAAACGAGCGTTTTGTACAAACCAAGAGCGAAA
Organism: Synergus umbraculus; assembly: GCA_900474325.1. NCBI lineage: Eukaryota > Metazoa > Arthropoda > Insecta > Hymenoptera > Cynipidae > Synergus > Synergus umbraculus. Next base: position 5,361 of record UCOK01016037.1, read on the forward strand.
ATCTACTGAAAGTGGATATACATATTTGTGGTATGGGAGTATTTTAAGAGTAATTGTGATTTCGTAAGTATTCTCAAAAGATTTCACTTGATAACTTATAGCCAAATGGGTCATGTTTCAATTTGAAATAGAATTTCTTGTTATTGTCAAATATAAAAATAATTTTTTGCACAAATTTTCTTTGTTTGTCACATAAGCCTTAATAAGTATAGCTATCAAATAAAAATAATCAGAATTGACACCAGACCGTGGCGTAACCTCATTATTATAAGTTTCGTTAGTTTCCATGAAAGCCACATCATCATATTAATAATTATCCCTGCTTAAAATTTCCGATAGATTTTGGATAAGTTTCGGACAAATTTATCCGCACTTATCTGAAATTTGTCTGGAACTTGTCCTGTTTCATCCGATTTCCATCCGTAACAATTATTTAGGTCCGAAAACAATTCGAATTTGTCCGGAAGCTGTCCGCATTTCAGAACCACAAATTATTTTTTGTTAAGTGAAATCCGAAATTCGTCCATTTTCCTCCGAATTATACCCGTAGTAAAAAGTGGAATCCGAAATTTAGTTCGTTTATGTCTGAATCGTATCTGAAACGGAAACCAAGATCCAAAATTAGTCTGCATCCGCCAGAAAAATTGTAATCTGAAATCAGTTCGCACCTATCTGGAATTTATTTATTGAGTAAAAATAATTTATTTTTTGTAAAGTGAAATTCGATTTTGGTCCGTTTTACTCCGGATTGTATCCGCGGATTTTGTACAGATTTATATTATTTATTATTATTTATATTATTTATTACCTATTTCAATATTGTACAGAAAGTGTACGTCGGACCTTACTAATGTCGGATTAGATAGGATAAAATTCGGATTATAATTTCGAATTCGTGGAATAGATAAGTTCTGTACTCAATCGGATGAAATCCGGGTGAGAAAAACCGCCTTAATTTCGGATAGTTTCGGGCAATTTTCGAATTAGGAAAAACGTTGGACCTGACAAATTTCCGATGTGTCCGGATATAATTCGGACAGAAAGTGTACGTCGGACCGTGCTAATGTCGGAACATATCGGATTATAATTTCGAATTTGTGGACCGGACACGTTCCGGACTCAATCGGATGAAATCCGGGTGGCAAAAACCGCCTTGATTTCGAATGGTTTCGAACAATTTTCCGAGTCCGGAATTTTAAGCAGAGATGAGAACCCCTAAGTCACGTGACATCCACGTGACACCATTTTGAATAGATGTTTTTCCGCCTTCAATTTTTAATAATTTTTTTCTGTTAATCGACTCAGCAGAAAAAAAAATTTTTAATTTACATGCGAGTTTAGATTAAAATTATGTATTCAAAAATTACTATATCTAAAATTATGAAAAAACCCTATATTGTTAAACAGAGGTCAGTGCGAAGCGTGAGGTTTAAATGAAATATCGAGCACGAAGCGCGAGTTCCCTAATGAGAATGTGCACCTTATTTTACTCATATTTGATATTTCCGTCATTTTTTGTATTAAAAATGTTAGAATTTATGAAAAATCTATAAAAATAAATTTTTTAAATTACATATACGATTTATGAAACAAAACCATAATTTGATAAAATTATAAAATAAAAATAATAAAATCATTTTATTAATCGCAAAAATAAATATTTCATTAAAAATTTTAAAAATAAAAAATAAAAAAATAGCCGAATACACTGCAACTAAAAAATGAAAATTTTTTTCAGTAAAACAGCAAACGTGTTTTTCTTGTGGGAAATACGTTTTCCTATAAAAGGAAAACTCGTTTTATCGTGAGGAAAACGTGTTGTCACCCTGATGAAACAGCTGTCGAAAGAAATCAGAAAAGAAAAAATTACCAACGGACTGTGCTGAAAAATTATTGAAAAGCATACCGAAAAAGTTCCAGGCCATCCTGGATTTCTGGATAATTAAAGAAAAAAAATAACGTTCAAAAATCGTGAATAAATTTAAAAAAAAAAAAGAAAAAAAAAAAAAAAACGAGGACATTTTCTTGTTGAACAGACTGTAAGTACAATTTAATTTGTTAATTTTTCACTTTAAAAATACTAGACTACTTTTTACTATCAATGAAACTTTCTTATACCGTGTTCTTAACAAAGTTTGTAAATCTGCTTTTTCAGAGAGATACTTCGTCACGTTTTTATCTTTTCGTGATTTACGCGACAGAGCGTAAAGAAATATAAAGAATGCGCTGAAGAGTGCACTTGAGGGAATATCCGATATCAAGAAAAAGTAAACGATAACAAACTTCTGTCACTGAAAAAGGAATTCAATACGGAATTTTCGATATTTTTAAAGATATCAAAAGAACTAAAAAGATTGAAAAGATTCCAAGGGATTCGTTCTATTTTTAAAATACTTACAAAGGTTTTGGGTGTATAAAGCATATATATTAATTAATAGTTTGACAATAAATTTATACAGTATGCAATGAAGAAGAAACGCATGACGTGGTCTCAAATGACCTTACTTGCTAAAATCTCATGTATAGACATTCACTTATTTCTCTAGCCAAGTCAGTGTATTGCAGTTGACTCTTCAAGCAAGTAATTGATAGTTAGACAAAAACTTGAATTCGTTCATTTATATAGTCTTCTAAGTGTTCGTTGAAAATGGCTTTATTAACAATTCTTTTTACTATCCTTGCGACTGGATTAGCCTATTACTTTTACAAGAAGAAAAATATTTTTGATCATTGGGATATCCCATATGATCCACCGAATCCTATATTAGGAAATATGACTCCCTGTGTGCTTAAAAAAATGAATATTTTTCAACTTATTCAAAAATTATACAACAGTCATCCGGAAGCCAAATACGTTGGAATGTTCGATTTTCAGAAACCAGTTATTGTAGTTCGTGATCCTGAGGTTATAAAATCCATCACTATAACAAATTTTGACTTGTTTTCTGATCATCAGGAAATAACAGACGAAAAATCAGATCAGATTTTTGGAAAAAATCTCTTCACATTACAAGGCAGCAAATGGAAGGAAATGAGGAATATGTTAAGTCCTATGTTCACATCCAGCAAGATGAAAACAATATTCAATCTAATAATGGAAACAACAGTGGAATTCACAGACACATTGCTTCAAAAATTGAAGAACGAAAGTAACATTATAAATTTAAAAGACGTGTTTACAAGACTCACTGCTGATATCATAGTCAGTTGCGCTTTTGGGATTAAAATTGATTCAATGAATGATCCAGAAAACGAAATATACGTCATTGGTAGGAATGCTACAGATTTTGAAGGTATTCTGAGCTTAAAATTTATTCTCGCCAGAAATCTTAAGTTCATAGCAAGACTATTTGGTGTCAAGATTTTTGACGACAGTGTGCATCGGTTTTTTAATAGTATTGCAGATAGAAATATAAAAACCAGAATAGAACAAGGGTTGACGCGTCAAGATTTTCTACAAATGATGCTTGAAGCTAAGAAGAACAATAGGAAATTGAGTGATTTGGAAATTGCAGCTAATGCATTTAGTTTCTTGATTGGTGGATTGGATACTGTTTCTACAGCTTTGTGTTTTACCCTTCATGAAATTGCTGTCAATCAAGATGTGCAGGAAAGGCTTCAGAAAGACATAGACGAAGTTTTAAAAAATTGCGATGGACAACCAACATACGACGATATTAATGGAGTGACATATTTAGAAGCTGTGATTAACGAAAGTTTAAGACTTTTTCCGCCAGGTGGTTTTGTCGATAGAGTTTGCAATGGAAATTTTGAACTTCCACCAGTCTTACCAGGAAAGAAATCTTTAACTGTCGGACCTGGAACGTTGTTTTGGATTCCTACTTTTGCTTTGCATCGTGATCCTAATCATTACCCAAATCCCGAAAAATTCGATCCGGAGAGATTTTTAGGTGCAAATAAAAATAATGTGAAATCTGGAACTTACATGACATTTGGCATTGGCCCAAGAATATGTATCGGGAAGAGATTTGCGATTCTGAAACTCAAAGTAATTTTATTTCATCTTTTAGCAAAATGTAATTTTAAACCATGTTCTAAAACTTCTATACCGATAAAGTTGTTGAAAACAAGTTTTATTTTGTTGCCAGAGGGAGGATTTTGGTTGGAAATGGAGGCGAGAGAATAACATTTTTTTTAAGTATTTTTTTTATAAGTATAAAAGAATTTCTCGTACCATATCCGAAAAAAAGAGTATTCCAGTAAATGGCACAAATTACCATTTTTTTTTTCACAAAAATCGATATAAATGTTAAAGACTACTATTTTTATTTTGAAGTTTAACCACTTACTCGTATTTACTATCTGTATTTACATGATAAAATTCAACAAAAAAAGTACATTGCTGAAAATACAATTGGTACTTTGATTTTTTGGAACATCATGGTTTTCAAATAGCAGTTTTATGTTAATATTTAAAATACACAATTAAGTAATTAATTATGATTAATTAATTATGACTAATTAATAAATTAATTTACTAATTAATTAACCGGTTTCTCAAGTAATACTGTATAGCTATAAATGCAATAGTTTTTTTAGAAATTGAAACCATAATTAAAGAACCATACTACTGCAGTAAACATAGTTAATCATGAAAACAATCAATAGTTTATAAAGTATGAAAACTTTAATGTAATATGAAGTATATCATGAAATATAAAATTTAAAAACAAAAGAAAGTTAGATTGAAATTCCGTCATATTTTACGCAAAGTAGCAAACGATTCGCATTTGATTTTATTATATGTATTTAATTTTAATAAAACATGTTTATCCTAATCTTTATAACTACTGTGTGTTTTGCGTTAAAAAAAACAGTAGGTAGGTAATTATATTCTGCTGTTCAAAGTAAAATGAGCGTATCTCGTATTTCCAAACGCATGTTTATAGACCAAACTAGAAAGAAAAACTTTTATGAATTTTATTTTAGATACGAAACAGTGACAGGTTACTTATCTGAACTGCAGATACGCTAATTTTACTTTGCACGGCAGTATTGTTCTAAACATTTACTACATTTACAGTTGTATTGGATGTTTAATTAAGGGGGACGTCTCATGTGACAAGCGTTTTTTTTACACTTTTTTATGAATTTTTTGTGAAGAATAATACAGGCCAAATTGTCTGGTTTTTTTTTTGGGTATATTTAAGAACTTTTCAAGAGTCATTATAAATTTTTTTATGTTAAAATGTACAGTGAAATCGACTGTAGACATCTGGATTGACATCCGTGTCAAAAAAAAGTTGGGAGCTGGTCAACACGATTCTAGCTGTTCTATTGATCTGAAATTAAAAAATCAACGACTGTTTTAATTAGTAGATCTGTGGCTATAATATAAACCAGAATTGAGTCAAAATTTTTGAATATTTGTTTTTGTGAACTGTCAAATATAAAAACACGATTTTCATCATATTTTTTTCTGTTATTTTAATTAAAATAAAACTAAATAAATAAATATATATATATATATAACAATAATTCTGGTTTACACTGAAACTATAGATGTCTTGAGCATACCATAAAAATTTGAGTCCAACCGGTCAATTAGTTTTTGAGATATCGTGTTGACCGTTTCGAAAAATGACGTTTTGAGAAAAATGCGTTTGAAAGTTTGGGTATGAATGAAATAAAAATCTTTTCCATTTCTTAATGAATCCGAATTGCCAAAAATCCTTTCACACATACATTCTAGATGTGTTTAAGAAGCGATTTGTGCAAAAAATAAAATTCAATTTTTTTGACCCATTACATGAGACGACCCCCTTAAATAATCTATTATGACTAATCAATTAATTTCATAATCATTAAGTAGCACTTTTAGCTTTGATATTGAGTTAGTAATTAGTGTGTAATTTTGCTTCCTCATAGGGAAAGCTTTGTTCTTATTATGTAATGTACATTAATTTAAACAATTAGAAAATACAAGATAACACTGTAATTTTTTAAGTCGTGCAAGGTAATAGGTAAAACGTAATAATTAAGATAATACTATCAACAAAGTAAAATTTCTTTCAAAATAAATTGAAAATGTTACATATACTAAAATTTTGTTATTATATTGTAAATAAAATAAATACTTCAGAAATATTTTAATTTTTATTTTGATTCATAAAATTGTATGTGTGCACTCTAACGAGATACGAACATATTTATCGTTGCAATATGTTTTGAAGTTAATGCCATACAAATTTTCATTTTTTTTCCAGCACTTTACTAACAATTTACTGAAAATCAATACAACTCAGCTAATATAGTTTTAAAAATAAATTTAATTTTCTAGAATATCCTGTTTTCCACGTCAGTTCGCAGCTGTACGTTCGATGATTCAGTTTCTTGTTTCAATTTTCTTTGTAAAAATATTTCTCTGTTGAATGCAAATATATAAAGATTACAGAATTGTAGCGTACGTGTAGAACATTCAATTTTTAACAATGAAACTCACAAAAATTTGCATATATTTAATTTCTATAATTAATGTCTGTGGATTACAAAAAAAGACATTCTTCCAACACTTCGAGAGCCACATTAAAAAAATAGATTATTTTCGAAGATTACTCATCATCGACGAAAATACAAATCAGAATCAATTAATAGAAATCATTGAATCCAGAATTCCGGGTCAGTCTATCAGTTTGAAAAATGCAACTCTTACAAATGCGCGCAAATTTGCAGAAAGCCAATCATATCAAGATTTGGAAGAAACAACATTGTTCATTTCGATTCAATCTCTAAAAAATAACACAAAAACCTCGGGAGTCTCGAACTTAACCGAATTTCTGATTCATGTCTCGGAGAAACAAATTCGGCCAAAATGCTTAATTGTTTTTGTGATCGAAGAAGGAATATTTCGCTATGAAAAGTTGCTTCAAAGAATGTGGTCCCAAAACTTTGTAGACTACACAATCTTGGAAATTGTAGAAGAAAAAAGCAGAGGCAATATGGACAATAATCTGGACGACAATCATCAACGAATCAGAGCTACAATCTACTACTTGAATCCTTTCACATTACAAGTTTACTTCCAGAGTAAATTTTCAAAGAAGACTTCTTTGTTCCCTTATAAACTGCGAGATTTAAATGAATTCGAGATGAAAGTTGCAACTTTCAATTATCCCCCGCAGGTTTACCTAAAACGCAACGCATCTGGATACCCGATTAATATTACCGGTCCAGAAATACAATTCGTAAAAGTTCTTTCAAAGAAACTGAACTTCAAAGTTAGAGAGGTTCCAGCTCAAAGTGAAGGATTTGGTCGTCTGATATGCGGAAGTAGACAAGAATCGACTGGGATTTTTGATGGCCTTATGAGCAAAACCATTCAGTTCGCTTCCAATCATGCAGTGCGGCAAACCAAATGTCTCTTGGAACAGAGTATAACTACTGGATTCACAAGATATTGTGCCTTGGTTCCATTTGAGAAAAATGAAACAATAAGTGTTTCATTCTCAGGCAAATACTTATACATCTTCTTCTTCGTTGCAGCGATATGGATATTGACAAGCGTCTTGAAATTCGATGCTGATATTTGGACTCCGCTCAACATACTACAAACGATGTTGGGATTCGCAATACCTCGAGAACCTAGAAGATTGGGTGAAAAAATCGCTTTTTGCTCCATTCTTTTTGCATTTATGATATTTTCTTTTACCATCCATGCGATCTTGACAGATGTCAAGTTGATGATCGATTCATCGGATGGCATCAAGACCTTGGAAGAACTAGGCAAGTCTGGTCTTGTAGTGCAAGTGCAAGAAAATCAATGGTATTTTATTTCACGAGCAACATATGTCTTTGGAACTGTTTTGAATAAAACTGAATTCGTTCCGTCTTACCTGGATTGTATTAAAGCTTTACTCGATCACAAGAATGTTAGCTGTGTGATGAGAGAGTCAGCGGCTCGACTAGCAATTCAAGAACACGGAAGTCAGAAAATGAAGATGGTGGAAGAATGTCTGCAAAATCACCTGAAAACGATCTACTTTGAAACAACTTCACCTTACGTTCGAGGTTTTGACAAGGTCTTGATACATTTTTGGGACGCAGGGCTCATCGAGTACTGGAAAAGGAATTTTTCTTTACCTAAAGAAAGTTCAGAAATGATTCCAGCAGAAAGGAGTGGCGAGACTGTGAAATTGAAGATACGACTCTTTTTTATTCTCCTTATTGGTCAGTTGATCTCATTTTGTGTATTTCTTGGCGAATTGGTTACGAAGCATATGGAGAATCGTCTTCAGCGGTTTGTGGAATTTTTCCTTCGAGCAAACTGATTGCAACACGTATTTTTTTCGAATTTTTTTGCTCGATTTTAGATTTATTTTGCAATTTTATACATAATTGGGTGGTGGTTTACCCCTGTGTAATTTTTTAATTATTGTTTAATGCACTTTATGTCACTTCCATCGTTAGAAAACTAATTTCCCAATTTTTTTGTGTATGAAAAGTATATATTATCCCAAAATAAACAGTGTTTAGGGGTTGTTACCCTCCTCAATGCTGTTTTTTTTTTCTTAAAAATACATAAATACCTTCATCCTCTTTTTTGTGTACAACATGTATTTTTTTCGAATTTTTTCGCTAGATTTTAGATTCATTTTGCAATTTTATACATAATTGGAGGGTGGTTTACCCCCGTGTAATTTTTTAATTATTGTTGAATGTACTTTATTTCACTTCCATCGTTATAAAACTAATTTCCCCATTTTTTTGTGTATAAAAAGTGTATATTATCACAGACACAAAATAAGAAGTGTTACTCCACCCATTTTTAAAAAATTTTTTTTTGGCGAAACACGTCAACTTTATTTTTATCCCAAGTGCAAAATATATATTAAAAAATTTTTTTTTGGCGAAACACGTCAACTTTATTTTTATCCCAAGTGCAAAATATATATTAAAAAATTTTTTTTCTGTGAATTAGAAAAATTTTAGCTCAACTTTAAAAAAAATGTAGGGGTGGTTTACCCCCTCATTTTTTTTTATTTTATTTTTTTTTTTTTGAGAAAATTACGTTATCCATCTTTCATTACGAGGAAACTTTTCCAGTAGGTCCCGTGTAGAAATTCCCAAACCTGGCCCAGACCGGTGATGGAACGCAGAACCTGACCGGGACCATACCTGGCCCAATCGGGGCCAGACTTTGCCCGATTTAGCCAGATCTGGGCCCGGTCGGGTTCCGCGTTCCATCACCGGTTTGAAATCACCCGATCTGGGCCCGACAGGGGCCACAGCAAAATTTCTACACGGGGTTTGATAAAAATTAATTTAGTTTTTATACACAAAACTATGCAATCGACACTTAAGACCCCTATTTTTGAGGGGCTGTTTCACCCCCCTAAAGGGTTTTTCCGAAGATAAAAAAATACGTGTCGCTTAGTTTCTCGAGTACTACAACATATATCAGTATTAAAATAAATTCAATTTTATTTTTAAAATTCACGCCGAATGAAAATGTTCACAAATTGCTATTACTAAAAAAATTGGGATGGTCATGTAAAGAAAGAAATCAGAAAGCATCAAATTAGAGAATTAACTTTTGTTTTTATTATTAATAAAAACATTTTCAAACAACATTTCTTCACAAGTATCATAACGCTATAGCGGATCTTTTATACTTTATTATATTATATGTATAATAGTAGAAAATAAACTGACACCGCAACACAAAGATACAAATACACATCGCATATAATAAATAATAATATCACATTTCAATATATACATATGTATGTATATAATATAAATTATCTCGTATATTTACAAAATAAAAAAACCTACAAAGATTTTGTATCTAACAATATTATTTTGCAGTTGTTTCACTATTATATGTAGATATAGTCAAATAGATTAGCATCGCAAAGTCAACCTATAAAAAAATGAATATATTAATAAACTTATGAAACAAAATTGAAAACGTCTTTTTCTTCACATTTCATGCGAAATTTCTTTAATTTACTTAAACTTTTCTGGAAATCCTTTTAAATTTCGTTTTATCTCCTTATAACGATTGCACAATAAGAAAAATGTTTGGTTCGGTTAACAAAACTTTTCGTTGCTATATAAACATAAAAAATTGTTTGGTTGTCCCAACCGAATTTTCGTTCAATCAACCAAAGTTTTTTTAATTCAACCAAAACTGAGATTTGTTGGTTTTAATGAATTTTCTTCGTTCAACAAAAGTTTTGTTGTCCGAACCAAACAGTTTTCTCTGTGCAATCTTATGAATTTATTTGTATAATCCCTTAAAATTTTTAGAAATCAAATTACATTGAACATTTACGTATTTATGAAGGCAAAAATTTACAGATAGCACTTTATATATATTTGGTCAAATATTTTTTATATTATATTTCATAATTACAAGGTTCACGTTTTACGTTTTGTATGCTTGCTTACATCGCACATCTGCTACTTATACATGATATTTCTCAAAATTAAACATTATATGCACTCCTTTGTACTTTTTATATAAAAAATAGCTACAACTATAGACAAAATTTAATTGTAATTAATTATTCCGTAAAAAAATATTTGTCCGTTTAAAACAGAATTTTTTTTTATTTAGCAATTAAATAATTAAGTTATTGATTAAATAATTAATTAAGCAATGGGTAATTAGCTTTCAAACTTTTATTTACAAGAAAATACTCTCGACTACTTTTTTGTCACCTTAGAAAATATTTATAAGTGTGCCAAGTATGACTTTAAGTGCGTGAATACAAAAAATAATGAAGAAATAACCTCAAGAGTAATCAATTATAATCTGCATTCTTAATTAGCAATTATTCGTTGATATATGATCTTTTTACAAAGGACGAAGTTGAAACTTTTCTCGGTACAGAATGACGCAGATAACTCTTTTAGCCACCGATTTTCGTAAATAGGATTTATGTGACTTTTAACTAAAATTAAGGAGCTTAGCTCTGAAATGAAAGTTACAAACTTTTGAGGTTCAAATCTCTTTTCTTGAGTTTAAAAGCTTCTGTACTAGTAACAAAGTTTCCAGATTTTATGGTAAATCTTAGCCACCTTTCAAACGTTAAAAGTCACTGCAAATGGATCTGTTTTCATAGCCATCACATGTACTTTATTTTCTCCGATGAAGTTAAAATTGTAAAACGTGTGATTTTTATAAAATGACAAAGGAAATGCCATTTATTTTCGTTTGTTTACTATATTCTTCTATAATAATAAGAAACTGTGAGAGAATTTTCGAAAAGAGCAGCAGAAAATAAATAAATGAAAGAGTATACAATTTATTGTTTGTTAAATATTTCATTCACCTATCAAAATCAGATTACTCTCTTTTATTAAAGACTCATACCATATATTATTTACAACTATTCACTATCACAATTATATTAATTTTTACTTTTTAACTAATATTATGCAAAAAAATAAATAATTGATTGTGGCAAAAAATATGTCTCCATATCAAACTTGAAACTTTTTATTTTACTTTAGTTAAGGACGATAGATCCAAGTTCTAATATAAAAATTCGATCTTTTCATTTTATTTATAAATGAGAACTTTTTTCCAGACAAATTTTAAATTATGAATATATCGAAACATGACGACAAAAATAATTACCAAAAATACAAAATTACGAATAAAAATAAAATTACCGAAAATTTTTTTAAGGAACTAGAAAATTCACGCATTTTCAAGTTTTTGATATTTGAGTTTTCAGAAATTTCACGTGAATTTCCACTTGAATTCCTATGAGGATTTTTTTTACCTGCATAGATTTTTAAGGCTATTAACGTACATCCAACGCCCTTAATTAAAAAATTTTTTTAAACTGGTCGACGATTATTTTCATTTTCCTTAAAGGTACAAAGATTCATAGAATACTCATCAATCTGATTATTGTCCATTACAATACTAGTGTCTCTGATTCCAGTCGTTTCATAGGAGAATCTGCTTTGTACCCGCAAAGATTTGAAACCGGGCAACCAATCTAAAAATTTCCACCATTTTTTATCAGATCCACCATTTGGTACTTTGACAGCAATGTGTCTTGGCGATTTTGAAGGAGATTCATTCTCTACCATTTTTTCTCGAACCAAAATATTTTCCTGCCATCTATTATTTTCGAATCGATTGCAAGGTAATGTATCTTCTGCTTTCTTTTTATCTGTAACTTGCAATAAGGTTAAAGTTTTGTTGGGATGAGCTGATAACGAGAGGCTTGTGTCATTAGCAGCGATTTCAAGATTAATTATGCTCCTTCGAGAACTTGAGGATGGTTTTCGAGACGGGATAGATTGTTGTTCTCCAGGCGATGATTCCTTTCCATTTTTCACAGAAAATGTAGGTAGACGCCGAGGACTTTCTTCACGAATTGAGTTTCCAGAGCAGTCGGTACTTTCCTGTGATGATAAAATAGACACACTAATTCATTTGGACTTTATTACACATATAAAAATAGAATAAAAAGTTAATCGATAACTCAAGAAGAGCGAATAAAACAAGGACATGAAACGACTTGTTACAAGTGATAAAAAGGAAATAATGATGTATATATCAAAGAATTTTTACTAGATTTTAAAATCAGTTTTGATAGAACTCTCTGTTGGAAGTAAAAAGATAGAAAGTCCATCTATTTGAATCTTTTTCAATCTTCAGGATTGAAATAGAAAGGAAAAATGAATCCACATTTATCCATCTCTATCCATGCCAATCTATTTCTATCTATTTTTTAATCTAAAAGAAACTTTTTACTTTTCAATCTCAATATTTCTATCTTTCTGTATCCTGCGTCTATGTTCACCAATAATTTCCTATTCTCCATCTATCCACACCAATCTTTTTATATCCCTTTCGCGATCTATTGTAACGCCTATATTTTTCAATCCCTACTTTCCTATCCATGTCTATTCCTGGTCTAATCATTTGAATTCTTACTTATCTCTTTTACACGCTTATCCTTTTCAATATCTACTAATCTATCCAGATCTATCCCTGTATAATCATTTCAATCCTTTCCTATTTTTCTTGAAGTGTATTACCAAATCTATCCTATTCAATCACTACTTTTCTATCCATGTCCATCCTTAATCTAATCATCTCAATCCTTTTCTATCATTTTTACAATCTACTAGGAAGCCTCTCCTTTTCAATCCATATCTCCACATCCACATCTATCTACATATAATAATTTCAATCCTTCTCTAACTCTCTTGAAGTATACTATCAAGTATATGCATTTCATATCTTCATCTTTCTATCTATATCCATCTTTATTGGATCACTTTAATACTTTTTAATCTATCTTGAAGTATACTACTAATATAATAATTTCAACGCTGTTGTGTCTAAACCTTTCGCAATTTGAATTTCTTTTAAAACCTAAAATTATATTTTTAATTATGATTATATCAAATTAGTGCAAGAAAATAAAAAAATAAAAAGACTTAGTGATTATACTGACAAAGAGATTGAAAAGGATAGAGTTAGCTAGACAAGGGATAGATTGGGATAGAGCTCGTTTGTATGAATGATTCGCATGTATAAATATTGTATATTGCAAATTAATAAGTTTAAAACTAAAAATAAAGAAAGATTGAAAATAGGAGATAGAAAGACATTCAAATTTTTTTTGGAAGAGATAGACTGAAAGATATGTTTCTATCCATTTCTATCTTTTTACTCTCAACAGGGCTATTAATCATACATCCCTGCTGGAAGTAAAAAGATTGAAAGAGATAGAACTTTTCTATCTCTTCCAAGCATCCATTTTGCATCCCCAAAACGCTATCCATTTTTATCCACTATTTTATCCCCGTGTCCGTGGATTCAGAGAGATAAAAACGAATTGAGATTGACAAGGAGATAGGAAGGGATAGACAGGTATATGCGGAGATAGAAAGAAATAGAGAAGTGGGGATTGAAAGAGATAAGAGTGAATTGAGATTGACAAGAAGACAGAAAGAGATAGACTGGAATAGGCGAAAAATAGGAAGGAATGTAGATGTGGCGATTGAAAGAGATAGGAGAGAACGGTTGACAAAGAGATAAAAAGGGATAGAAAAGAGGAGATTCAAAGAGATAAGCGTGAATGTGGATTGATATTACAAATAACTACTTTTTTAAAAAGAAATTGATGAAAGTGATAGATGAAATGAAAGAGGGAAGAGATTGAAATGGATAGGAAAGTGGGATTAAAAGAGATAGGAGCAATCTTAATTTAGAGAGATAGATAGAGATAGAGAAATGCGAATTGAAAGAGATAGGTGTGGAAATGGAATGAAATGGAGATAAAAAGGAACAGAGAACTGGAGATTAAAAGAGATAAAAGCGAATTGAGATTGACAAGGAGATAGAAAGAGATAAAGGGGGATGGAGAAAAAATAGAAAGAAATAAATAAGTGAGGATTAAAAGAGATAGGTGTTGATGTGAATTGAGATGAAGATAAAAAGAGATAGGTGGAGATAGACTATAGGGATAGAAAGGGATAGAAAATAGGAGATTGAAAGAGAGAAGCATGGATGTAGATTTAAATGGAGATAGAAAGGCATAGACAGATATAATATTGGAAATATGGTTATGGAAATAATACAATAATTGAGAACAAAGATATTAATTTTATTTAAGACACTTGGAAGGCAGGTCTTTACTTATCGAGATGCGATTTTAGACTAAAGACTTAATGTGTCACACAAAGCTCATATACACCATACTCATTTCAATCCATGATTATAGTTTACATTATATAGATTATACATATAGATTACATACACTCTGAGATCTTTGTTCCAGACCTCCCAGAATATATGACGAGTAACCTAAACATTAAAATACTACGAAATGTAGATTATGTTTTTGCCCTATATACATTTTTAATTTGTGAAATAATCCAACATATAAGGTTCTCGAAACCTAAGCAGGATAAAGAGAAATGATTTAGTCAAAAGTTGAAGGGAACAGAGGGGGTCATTCAAAGATGCCAATGCCCTTGACCTTGAAGTCGATTTTCAAGGTTATTTCAAGATCAGTGATTTTCTAAAAATGGAAACAGCTTCTGTTTGACCGCGGAATCGAAAAGAGCGGGAAATTCTACGTCACAAATAATATGAGAATCAAGGTTATGGCAAGATCGAATGAAGGTTATATTTACGAATTTAAACTTCTCACTTACTGACAAGGAAATAAAGAGAGATAAACGGGGATGGACAAAAGATAGAAAGAGATAGGTGGAGATAGAAAAAATACGATAAATAAAGGAATAGAAAAGAGGAGATTCAAAGAGATAAGGGCGGATGTGGATTGATATGGATATAGAAAGAGATAGACGGGGATAGGCGAGACATATAAGGAGGTAGAAAGAGATAGGATTTCTATCTCTTTAATTCCAACAGGCATATCATAATATATATCTTGAAGAACTTTTTTTTTATGTTTTTACCTGTGCGAGACCCGTTGCAGCAGTTGTTCCAACTGTTTTGGAACCAAACATTCCAGGCGTTCTTGGCTGAGAACGGGATAAACTCGAATAAGAACGTTGCTCTCTTTGAACGACAAAACGTCGAAATCGGCAGCCCCTTGAAAGCGTTTCCTGAAAAAATATTAACAGTTGAATTAAATTTTTTAGTTTATTTACATTATACAAAATTTTGTAGAGTTACTATGTACTTGTTTTTATTTTTACTTTTATCATAGATATATTCTTAAGAATATGCTTTGAAATACTGAAATTCAGAATAATTTACAGTCATTCACAAAAAATTCAAAAGAATTCAAGAAATAGAATAGAAAGATCAAGAATTATATTAAATTCCATGCACTCGTATTTTTTTTGGGGGACAAAAATGTAGTACTCAGTGAAAATTAAAAAATGATCGATTCGTCTGTCTGCCTTCTATAGAAAAGAAATTTCATAAAGCTCTGTGCCTTAGAATGCCGCAAACCTCAGATTATTCACACATCTTTTTCGTTATAAAAATACACCCCTGGATTCTCGCATATATTCGAGATAATTCGTCAATAATAATATAACTGGACCTGGAATCCACCAAAAAACTCTTGATAAATTCGGAAATAAGAAACTTAAATGCTTTCTCGAAAAATAATATTTAGAAGCTATTTTTCTTCATGATTCGTTTGAAACACATTTACATCTTTTAATTCTTTAAAATTCTTCTGAGTACTTTTGAAGTATTTTCAATTCTTTTGAATTCGTGTGAATTATACACATATATTCCATTATTTCAAATTCCATTGAATTATTTATAATTCCCTTAAATTCGTCTTTTTGAACTCTATTGAAGTCTTTTATAGCCTTTCAATTCTTGCGAATTATTTTGGCTATACTTGGAATTCTTTATCAGCCCTGGGTCTCGATTTATCTTAAAAATCTGACTCTGGAAAGGATTTCGATAATAAAAACAATGGCCTTACTTTTTCTGAGCTTTACAATTGTTTTTCTTGAATAAAATCTCGCGTGCATTAGCTTATTGTAAAAGCGTAGCACGTTGTCATTATCGACCACTGAGACCTCGAAACATGCAGTGTGTTATAAACTGCTAATCGCGCGAGCGACATTAATTGTGAAATATGAATGACACATAATATTTATGTGTAGGTACATCAGTATGTAAATGGAAAGGTGAAAAGGAAAAAGAAAGTAAAAAAGAATGAAAACAAGCCAGTGTGGATATTACATTAAAATTCCAAGCAAAAAACAAAATACATAACGATGTAAGGATAAATATAAATATGCCTATTATATTTACATTTATTTCTATTTTATTATACACTATCGATCAAAATTTTCAAAGTTCTCTTAACTTCAGTTACATTATAATGATTACAATTTTTTAACTGGGTTGAAATTTCAGACGTCTAGTCTGAAGAATTTTTATTATTATTATTTTTTACATTTACGTTTTATATATTTACATTTTTATTATTACTATTCATTTTTACTATTTCATTTTTTTATTTACTAGCAGAAATTTACTTGGCGTTTCTTGAGATTTTAAGAGATTTCAAGGGATTTTAAGTTTTTCAGAGATTTTACAAGATTTTAAAGGATTTTATGGACTTTATATGAAGGATTTCAGCAAAATTCATAGGATTTTAAGAAGAGTTCTAAGGAATTTTAGGAATTTTAAGGGATAAAAATACTTTCAGGGATTTAAAAAATTGTTAAAGGATTTTAGTGACTTTCCTGAATTTTTAAAATAGTTAACTATCAAATGAATTTTTCAGAAATTTTTATAAATTTCACTGGATTTCAAGACACACTTTTAAGAATGTCACTTTAATGAGATTCCAAGTGATTTTTAAGGGATTTCAAGAAATTTCAAGTTTTTATAATGAATTTTAATGAATTTCAAAGGAATTCAAAAAATTTCAAAAAATATTTAACAGATATCATCAGAAATTAAAGGAATTTGAAGTGATTTCAAGATCTTTTAAGTAATTTTGATGAATGCCAAGGGATTTCGAAAAATTTTAAACGATTTCAAGATGTTTTAAATGATACTAAAAATTTAGAAAAGATTCTAGAGAATTTATAATTTTTTTTTAAGAATTTAAGAAGAATTTAAAAGATTTCAAGGAATTTACCCAAAGTTTCTAGTTATTTTATATGTTTTTAAAAAGTCTATAAAAATCAGATTAAAAATCCTTTAAAATTCTGTAAAATGCCTTATAATTTCAGGACATCTTTTAACAATTACTAAATCTTTGATTTTCAAATGCTCTTTGAAATCTCTTCAAATTTCTTCACATTCGTTAAAATCAGTTAAAATGCTTTGAAATCTTGAAAAATTTCTGAAAAAACCTTTTGATAACAATTTTCAATTCTGTTTAGAATCCTTTAGTCTTTTTATTCATTAAAATTTTTTGAAATCACTATAAATCTTTTAAAATCCTTTTATAATTTCTGAAATCTTATGAAGTTTCTTGAAATCCCTTGAAATTCTATGAAATCTGTTAAAATCTCGGGCAACGCCGGAAAAATTTTTTTTGTTGATATTTTTATTCCATGAAATCGAAAAAAAGTCGTCAGACTATAGACGTCTGAAACTTCAATCAAATATTTTTTTAAGTAAATTAAAAGCTATCAAAATAAATAAATATATACTTTGCGCTGGAGAGACTTATAGCGAGTGGATGAATCTTTTCCTCTACTGCGTAAAATATGTTTTATTTATGTATTTATTATTTACGAGAAAGTGGGCGGAATATATATGGCTAGTCACGCCTTCCATTTGCCCTTAAATTCTTTAGAATCATTTAAAACCTCTTAAAATTCATTAGAAAATCTGGATATCTTTTAAATATTGTGTAATCCCTGGAAATACATTTGAAGTCACTTGAAATCTGTTGAAATCGCTTAGAATTGCATCAAATTATAAATTATTATATAAATAAAAATAAAAGATTATATAAAAAACAGAGCACATATTTTTTCATCACTCACCATGAAAGCTTCGCGAAATTTATTGGACATGATGTTATAGAGGATTGGGTTGATTGTCGTTGATACGTAATAAAGAACCCCAGAGAGATATGTGAAAAAAAGATAGAGAAACTCCTCCATCGGTCCTTTGGAAGTCATATGGTCATCTGAATTTGTGCCGTATATGGCAATTAGCCTCTGCACGTGAAATGGGGCCCAGCAAATGAAAAAAGCCACGACCACAGCCACTGTAACAAAACATCATTTTTATTTATCCAAGATTTTATTAGAATTAAAATTATCAATAATATAATACTTTACAGAGTCTAGAGGGTCTCATAATGTAGGTATTTGATAAAACCAGGGGGGGGGTGATTTTACACAAATCTAATACGAGTACCTTCTAATTCCTACTTTTCATGAGGATGTAATAAAAAGGGCGCTCAATTTCGCAAAAAAAAAAACCTTAACGTTTAGACTTTTTTTTACATTTTCTGCAGGGAGTCAATACGTAACTTATTTTCTCAATTTTCCCTTGTCAATTGTCATTTGACCTTTTTCAGTTGTATACAATTCCACACGTCACCTAAGACATTTCAGTTAATATCAGTCATATTATAAAACAGATAGGATGATTGTATTTTGCTCGTCTCCGGGGAAAAACTTGTAGATCTTATTCGTGGAATCATACAAATTATAATCAATACGAGTTCATTTAATTATGGTCTATTTTCATTTCCATTTAGAAGTGAATATAAAAATAATAAATTGTAGGTGTTTTCAACATATTCAGTGGATTTCAATACAAGAACAAATTTACAATTCCTAATTGATTTATTTGTTTTTATAATTTAACCTATAATATATAAGTATTTATAAATCTTTTGAAATCTTTGAAATTATTAAAAATCTTTTGAATCTCCATTGACGCATTATCGAATGGAAACTTTTCGTCAAATTTTACTCGTGCAAGAGAACTTTACAAAAAAGGTAACTGATGAGGTACGATTAGAAGGTCCTATATAGTTCTCGTCTACGCATTAGGTGCCAAATTGAAGAACGTGATCTGTTTTCTTCATGAGCACATCTTGAGGATTACATTTAGAAAGACTTTGCAATTTGTAAAAAGAGTCAAAGCTCTTATTTATAGTTTCTTGAAATAAACTTTAGGAACCTAATTTATCCGATCATTCGTACATATTATTAATAAAAATAATGCTTTTCGATGTATAATATATACTACCTGATATATTTGACCGTGACACTTCCCAGTTTGGCACGAAATTTAAAGACGTTTCTAGAACGTCCTAAAAACGTCCTAAGTCAGGCTAAAAAACACTGGGTTAATGCTCGCAAACAATTAATTTTTCTGATTTGACGTCAAGTTGACATTTATTTTGGAAAATGTTGTCTCAATCGCAATCACATCGCTGTGATTACTAATGACAGCCTGTTTCGTCGAGACATCGACTGAAAGGTTAATTACTTAGGAAAAGTTCTGCATTTTATTTTATGAAAATTCATTACTGAAAATTTAAAATACAATGTTGTTTAATATATTTTAAATTACGATCATTTCAAAACCGTATTCACAAGTCGGCTATAAAGAACAGGATTGTTTCCAAAGTTAGATATCAGTCATCCAATGAATGGATCTTATAGTTTATAAAATTTTAATTTAAAAAACGTCCATAAAATATTTTTTTCATATTGTTTACTATTTTTTATTCAATGTTGAAATTTGAATTTTCTATCACGATTTCGATTGGAGGGCCACTCTGACGTCATAGAGGTCGGATTTTCGACCAATCACAGCTTATTCTCAAATATATTTAAGATTTTGCACTCCAGATGTTAACATTTAGTTTTCTTAATTCAAAAATGTCTTTTTAATTCATGACAAGTTGCTTCGAATTTTCATTATATGTCTATGTTAATTTTTCAGCTATTAATAATGCTCAATAAAACACCCTCATCTTTATAAATTGGTAACGACCTTGAATGTTGCTCAGGTTTTAAATATTATAAAATTATATTGAAAAGAGAATGTAAATATTAGCACATTTGTGTGCGTGTATGTGTGTGCGTATGTGTCGTTTTAACTTAAAGATTAGTAAGATTAGTGTTTTTAATAATTGAATATTATTGAAATATGAATCGTAATTTTGAAAATTTTTTCATTTTTCGAATAAAAACACTAAATCTACAGGTCAATCGATTCGTCTCGACGCGCGAATGCGACCCAAGGAATCTATGAATGATGAGGTCGAAAGATTCTTTGTTTCGAGAAAAAAGAATTATATATATTTTAAAATATTTAGGAAACTCGTTAATAATATTAATTTATTTATAATATTTGCTTCCTATACGAGGAAGCAAATTCATTTGCAACTTCATCATAATGAGGAAGTAAAGTGCTCAAAAAATGAACACAAAAAAATATAAATATAGTTAAATGGAACACCTGAGATCGAGTTAACAGCTATTTGTTAATTGACGCGGTTCCTTTTTATTGCTTGCATTAACGCATCATTGCGAAAATGATTTAGGCCCTGAATCTCTTTCGGAATATATAATTAAATAAGAGAATTATCATGTTTTCAGGTTGTCATTTTGTGTGAATTAAACCTATTAGAGCGATAATAATATGTCTTTTTTTTTAAACAATAAAATATATACTCTGCTTTCTCATAGAGGAAGCTTTGAAGGGATAACAGTGTCCAAATCCCAAAAATAGGTTGTTTTGAATATACTTCAAGCTGCTTCAGCTGGAATATATCTACTTTCTTAATCTGAAGTAGCAAGAATTTGACTAATTGAATTAGTACCCTTGTTCCCTTAATCTCAGGAGGTTTAACAATCAACAAATTGTTAAATTGAGGGAATTTTTGTAATAACTCCTTTCTGACGATTCTGTATTTTGATCTCTACGCAAAGGCTGCGAGAATAGAATTGTTTCACTATCTTAGATATAATAATTTTTGAATACATAATTTTAATCTAAGCTCAATGTGAAAAAAATTTTTTTCTGCTGAGTCGTTTAATAAAAAACTAGCTGTGAATTCGATCTCGGGTGTTCCATTTAACTATATTTATATTTTTTGTGCTCATTTTTTAGCACTTTGCTTCCTCATTATGATAATGTTGCAAATAAATTTGCTTCCTCATTGATGAAGCATTAACGATTTTCAAAATTAAAAATATACATAATTTTCTTAAAATTCAATAAAATTCATTAATCATACAGGTCAATCGATTTGTTTTGACACAAGGAATCTCTCTTTCCTTTATACATAAGCTTTGAATTTTCATTATTTGAGAAGTTGTAGTCGAAAAATCAATTGGATAAAGTTCCGAAAAGCTTAAACCTCTGATTTTCTTGAGATTCCGTATACTTATGTATTTTAATGCGCTGATTACGAAAATTATAGTGAAAATTGCCATTTTTAATTGTGAATCCATTAAAAAACCATAAAAATCATGGTGTTTTGCGATTATCTCAGCTAATATGCAAAATAAAAAAAAATATCTCAAACAAAATTTGTAGACCTCATCGAAATGCACATTTTTTGCTTGAAAGATTTTTTTCTGCCACGATTCTTCACATTCTAAATGGAAATCATTGTAAAATAAAATTATTCTAAAGGGGATCATAAATGAAAATGGCAAAGGGAATGGTAAAAGGAAATGGCAAAGGGAATAGTCAAGGGTATGGTAAAGAGAATGGCCAAGGAAATAGTAAAGGGAAATGGCAAGGGAATGGCAAAGGGAATTGTAAAAGGGAATGGCAAAGGGAAATAGCAAAAGGAATGGTAAAGGAAATAGTAAAGGGAAATGACAAAGGGAATAGTAAAGAGAACAGTAAAGGAAAATGGGGAAGGGAATGGCAAAGGGAAATGGCAAAAGGAATGGTAAAGGGAATCATAAAAGGAAATGGCAATAGGAATGGTAAAGGGAAATGGCAAAGGGTTATGGCAAAGGGAAATGGCAAACGGAATGGTAAAGGAAATCGTAAAAGGAAATGGCAAAAGGAATGACAAAGGGAAATGGCAAAGCGAATAGCAATGGAAAATAGGAAAGGGAATCGCAAAGGGACTAACAAAGGAGACTGGTAAAGAGAATGGGAAAGAGAGATGACAAAGGAATATGGCAAAGGGAATGGTAAAGGGAAAGGGAAAGGGAATGGTAAAAGGAAATGGCAAATGGGATGGTAAAGGGGATAGTAAAGCAAATGGTAAAGCGTGAAAAGCGTAAGTAGAGGCACCAAACCGAAATCAATGGAGATACGATTGTAATCTTTGTGTCGTTTATTTTCTCGAAAACTATCTCTCGCAGAAAAAAATGGTTAAAAAAAATGTGTATTTCCATGAGGTCTACAACTTTTGTTAACAGATATTTTTTTATTTTGCATATTAGAAAAACACATTTGAGAATCACTGACCCATAAGCTGTGATTGTTCGAAAATCCGACCTCTATGACGTCAGAATGACCCTCCAATCGAAATCGTGATTGAAAATTCCAATTTCAACATTAAATAAAAAATAGTAAACAATATGAAAAAAATATTTTATGGGCGTTTTTAAAATTAGAATTTTATAAACTATAAGATCCATTAATTGGATAACTGATATTTAACTTTGGAAGCAACCTTATTTTGAATCACATTGTGATCACGGAAGATGCTTCGGCTGTATAAGAACGGGTCCTAAACCTTGACCTTGACTACGACCAGCTACTTGATCTAAATAACCAAAGTAAAAATTTTATTGATTATAGAAAGATTCATCGTGCCTCGTCGACAATGATCAAATCAATTAGATCAAAAAGTTGCTGGGAGAAATACCTACCGGCCATTATGCGACGTATATTTCGGATGTCGTTCACAATTATTTAGCCGATAAGAAGAATCGACGCTTCCTAATGTCGAGAGACATATATGCGACGGGATGCATGACGCGAACGAGATCACGAGCATCTGCATCTTTCTACTTTTCTCTCAATCGTTCAATTTTTCTCCGAACTTCTGCACTCGTAGATCTGTTCCGCTTTCTCATCTTATGGTGATTACGATGATGTTTTACCCATATTTTCCGCTAAATATACTTAATCACTTTTTTTCCCATCTTCGTTTAATTTTTATAATTGATTCGACGTGGAGCAAACTTGAAACTGCACAAAATTATACAATGAAAGGTTCGCCGAGACTTGTGCATGAAGCGCTGTAAGTAGAACGCGCGGGTAAATTTAATTTGATTTATAATCATTTAAAAGTATCTCGAGACATTCCACTGGATTTCAATGGCTCGAAAAAATTAAAAAGAGGAATTTCAAAAGATTTCAAGATATTTAAAATGATTATAAGGAATTTCAACGGATTTAAAAAGAATTCAAAAGAAGAGAGATATTCAAGAGATTTAACAAATACTTTAAATGATTTTAAGAAATGTCTTGGAATATATCACAAGAAATTCTGAATTGAGCAAATAAAAAACTCACAATACATGATGCAAAAATAATCTCGAGAGACTAATTATGAGTTATTATTACATTCCGTTTAACGTTTTACGACGATTGAAAAAAAAAGTGATTAGCATTTGTACTTTATCCACGAGTAGAAGTCGTTTATTTCGCTCGAATTCATTATTGAATTTCATTTAATGAACCCAATAATCTACATTAACCGACAAGTTTTTTTCGTAAAAGCTTTACATGCGTCTATACACAATTTCATTCAGACAGATGAAATGTAAATCTGATTTAAATTTCAATTCAAATAAATGTCGAGGGGTATTCTGATATGGGATTCTTCTAGAAAAAGGAGAGAGGAAAACCCATGTTACATTTCTCAACCTTATTGATTCTGGCATTTTACGATTTGATTTCAACTAAAAAAAAAATGAAATAAATGCAAACCTTTTTCGTGAAGGTATATTTCTTCATAAAATCAAGTCGAATTATAAATTTAAAGAAATACTACCGGCTTTGCGTGGCATATTGTTATATTATATTTATATTCATATGAACTCTTATAGGAACACATGTTTAATATTATGTAATTAATTGTTTCTTAAATCGATAATACTAATTTACATACAACGCATATATACAACTATACAATAAGTCCGAAACAAAAAGGTAATAAATTTCAACTGCTGATAAAATACGACGTTACTATCTAGCAGTTCGAGATTAATGGGCTTAATATTTCTAGAACTACATCTATATTGGACAAAATACCTCCTGCAATGAAATTACGTAAAATGACGATCAATAATGTGCTGACACGAAAATTTATTTCGACAGCTAACTTTCATCGACAAATAATTTCTCGACACGTTCACGGAGAGGCGATACTGGCAGATTATACTTCTTTATTAGTCTAAAAGTAAGAGCCTTAATTTAGTGATCAGCGCCTTAAGAATCAGACTTATGTGATATGGAAAATATCTCTTAATGAACATATCACCATAATTCAACCAATTAAGCCGCCGGTTACACTTTATAAAGTTAACTTTTTACGCATTCTAGAGCTTCAACGAGTTTTGGAACTTCACAGTGTACCTAACGAAGTAAATGATGATACAGGATACAAAGCAATACCAGAAAACGAAAATATGGTCGCTCTACATTTTATGATTCACCAGAGGATTTAGCTGGTAGTAAGTATATTTATCATATGTACCCAGTGGGCACGAAATTTAAAGACGTTTCTAGAACGTCGAAAAAAACATCCTAAGTCAGGCTAAAAAACTTCCTAAAAACGTCCAATGTTCCAAAAACGTCCTAAAAACGTCTTTGGAACATTGTATGTTTTTAGAACGTTATTTGGCCTGACTTAGGACATTTTTAGGACGTCCTATAAACGTCTTGAGGCATTTGTGCCCACTGGGTTGTTAGTTTTAAAAATAATTTAAACTACCTTAAGAAAAATAATAATACTGTGTATAAATATTATAAATTTTCATTTAATAAAAAGGACTTATTGATTTTCAAAAAATTGAACGCATTAGGAGTGATGGTACTTGAATCACTTGTTCGGGAGCGTAATCCAAATTCAATGATTGAGTTTTTTCCCTGCACATAACAATGAGGCTTTTACAGAAATTGAGGAGAAGTTAATACATAAAAGATTCTTTTCAAAAGCAATTGTATGAATTTCATATTTCTTAATCTATTATCTATTTATTATATATATTAATGTAGTATCTAGAGGTTTCTGCTATCAAATGATATCTTATTTATGAAATCAGCTAGCCCTGTATATTTTAAGTTCAACCTTCTTAGAAACTATTTACCTTTGTGAGTTGCCGAAAACATAACATCCGCCGAACGACAAACACTGGACACCAGCGGAGACGAATTCTCTGCATGGTAACTAAGCGCGATTTATAATCAGTGTTCAAAAGACGGTCATCATACTGTTAAGACGAAAGACGGAACACTCGAATTATAATTACCTTTCTTTTAAACATAACTGTTCAATAAATACCTTTATATCTTAAGCCCTTTGCATTATTCTAACAACTCCATATTAATCCCACAAATTTTGGGGGCTCAACCGGGATTGACGCGAGTTTTTTTTTTAAAAAGTGCAAAGAACGGTGTAAAGGATTTATTCGGTGACATTTTGTGGACAGTTTTTGTGAAAAGTTCTGCGTGAAGTTCAGTTTATAAAGATGAGTGACAACGGTGAAGATGTAGACAAAATTTTGTCTGAAAAAGTGGATTCTCTAAAGTTAATAGAATTGAAAGAAGAACTGAAGAAGAGAAAGATGAGGACGTCGGGTAATAAGGACGAATTGATTACTCGTTTGAAGACAGTGCTTGCCATTGAGGAAGAGCACGGAGATAAAGATGCAGAAGCCGAAGAAGAGTATGAAAGTCAGATAGAAAATGACGATGATAACGACGAAAGCAGCGACGATGATGAGAACGAAAGGAACCACAATAATGCTGGCAATAGAAGTAGAGGACGGACGAAGCATTTGTTGGCATTCAGAGATGTTGAGGAGACAATGGAGATTTTCAGCGGTGATAATTCTATAAATTTGAATGATTGGCTAAAAGAATTTGAAGAGTTAGCGGTACTTTGTGATTGGTCAGACATCCAGAAAGTGATTTATGCTAAAAAACTATTAAGTGGTCCAGCGAAGTTGTTTATAAAATTTGATAAGCGCACGAAAACGTGGATTCGGTTTAAAAAAGCATTGAAATCGGAATTTTCAGATATACAAATCTTCCGAGGTATACACTTATGGAGTAAGTCAAGTATACCACACTTGTATCCCGCGAAAATTAAGACAGTTATGATCGCAGTGTAACCTAGGTACTGTCCAGCTTCGTGTTCGCCTGTCTCTACTGACCTTGTCAACGGCATTCTCGATGTCATCGATTGATTGTTTTAGATTATTTAAATTTAAAGGCTTAATCTCCTGTGTTAGAGGTATTAGTTTTTCTTTAATAGAATCTAACTGCTTATCAGTGTACGGTAACGACAAATTTTTCTTATATTTTATCTCTCCTACTAAAGAGTTCGTAAAGCTTAATTTTAGTACCATATTCAATCCGTTCAAAATACATTTGTCCTTCGTCGGTCCTTGAATATTAATTTTTTGCTTGCCTGATTCGCATAGCGCATCTACTTCTATAGGTTCGTGCGGGATTAGGATGTATCCACTGGTGAGTGGTATAAAAG
>UCOK01016038.1:0-34711 GCA_900474325.1 Synergus umbraculus
ATTATATGCAACTTTTTTACTACAAAAATGTTTGGAAGCGTTAGAAAAAAAACCAGCATTCAAATTAATTTGAACATAAGATTTACGAAATAATAACAAAGATATACTAAAACTGCAAGATTTCATGATCAAACAATTTCATTATATTCTACACACTTACCACTTTTATAATTCACTCTTTTAATTGTCGAAGTCTTAACACTGAGTATCTTCACATGACAACACCAATTATACACGTTAATCACTTTATTCGCTTTAAACACCATGTATCAAAACCACCAAAACAAAGAAACATAACCTCTCTAACTTACATCAATTTGACAAACTTTCTCACTCGCACACCTTTCCCATGAGTTGGAAGAGTGTCAACTGCGCACATGCGCACTCCTTTGGAGTCTTCCTGAGAATAAGTCAGGCACTTACGGTCGAATTTTTATTTAGCAGTGGCGCTACGGAGTTCGGTCTCCTTATTATTCCTTCGTGAAAAAAACATAGTACATAGAAACGGTAGTGCGACGACGGCCGCGTAGCGTCCGGCAGTGGCAGTAGTGTCTATAAAAAAACATTCAAGCCATGTCTTTTTCCCGGCATATTTTCATGCTTCCCCTGTCCCCCTAGCACAATGCCTATCATCCACGAAGTAACATAAGGAGTACGCACTCCGTAAACCGAAATGGTTCCGTGTTTTCCAACATTTTGAGAACTTTCTCGAACGCTCATATTTTAGCATCGCAAGCGCCCCTTGCGTGAAAAGCTAGTAAACATGAATATTGTCGTCTGCTATGCATGCACAACCCACAAGCACAAGCAAACTCACAAACACAACCAAATAAAAAAAGTTTGTAAACATACATGAGTACTAGCTTTTCACGCAAGGGGCGCTTGCAATGCTAAAATATGGGCGTTCTAGAAAGTTCTCAAAATGTTGGAAAACACGGGGCCAATTTTTCTCAGCGGCACCCATAGAGTGCGTACTCCTTATGTTACTTCGTGCTATCATCTTACATCGTCTAGTTGACGAAAATTTTGTAAGTGGATTCCTCTCTTTTTACGCATCGGGTCGTGAAATTCGCATCGTAATAATGAAGTTTATTTACGTCAAAAATTTTTTACAACGCTTTTTTTTTATTTACAGTCTTTGTTGTGTCTATAAAAAAACATTCAAGTTGTGTGTTTCACACTCGCCATATCTTTTCTCATGCGTTTGAGAGGACAGGGCCGTGATGAAAATGGCGGGCACCCGAAAAAAGTTACAAGTCCCGATTATCCAACGCCCTTAAGGCTGGCGTCCCATGAATGCGTTTTGCGTTGCGTCATAATGAGAGTAAAAGAGAAGAAAGTATATTTCTATCTTTGTCTCTCTCATTATGACGCAACGCAAAACGCAATCATGGGACGCGAGCCTTAAGGCCTGATTACACGCTTTTAGGAAAATGTTCTTCTTCTCACTCTACCATGTGACTATCCCATAAGTTTGTCTCATTCGCACATTTTCCACACATTTTACCCGGAAACTGTGCGAGAATGAGACAAACTTATGGGATAGTCACGTGGTAGAGTGAGAAGGAGGACATTTTCCTAAAAGCGTGTAATCTGGCCTTAAGGGTTGCGTCCCATGGATCCGGAATGCGTTGTGTTTTTGCGCAAAACCGTGAGAGTGAGAGAGATAGTAGTATTAATAGAGTTCTTAAATTCTCGAGAACTTAAATCCAGGTTATATGATCGAGAATATGACAGAATTTACGAGAATTTAAAAGAATTGAAGAGAATTTAAAAATTTATGATTTTTAGAAAAATTGTTGTTTACATTATTTACATGGTTAAATTTTAGTCATTTATTAGCTAAGGCATATTTAGGAATGTAAAATATGCAAAACAACAGCTACTAGTTAACTAAAGCCACAAAATTCATCTTCTAATAAACGTCACTTTATAGGTTATGTTAGTCTGTAACATAACCTATGCTTCGCATAC
Source organism: Synergus umbraculus (assembly GCA_900474325.1). Classification (NCBI taxonomy): domain Eukaryota; kingdom Metazoa; phylum Arthropoda; class Insecta; order Hymenoptera; family Cynipidae; genus Synergus; species Synergus umbraculus. The sequence continues at coordinate 1,975 of UCOK01016038.1, forward strand.
ATTTGTGACAGTTTTTTCATTTAAAACTTGTGTAAAGCTCATTAAGAAGTAATAGAAGTACAAAAAACAGTTTATTACACTTTATCGGTTAATTAATTAATAATTATCTCCCTTGTCATAAAAATCCAGTGTTCCCAGATCAGGGGTATTTTTCTCACTCGCTCTCAAGCAAGTGACGTCACATGGTATTAGAGTGAGTGAGAAAAATACCCCTAAAGGCCTGATTACACGCTTTTAGGAAAATGTCCTTCTTCTCACTCTACCATGTGACTATCCCATAAGTTTGTCTCATTCTCGCACATTTTCCGAATGCAAAGTGGAAAATGTGCGAGAATGAGACAAACTTATGGGATAGTCTCATGGTAGAGTGAGAAGAAGTACATTTTCCTAAAAGCGTGTAATCAGGCCTTTAAACTGACAACACTGTAAAAATCTCTAAAATCATAAGTTCTCATAAATTCTTAGAGAATTTAAGTCTCGGTTATATTCTCGGTTATATTCTCATTCTCGTTACCGTTCTCGAAGTAATATAACCGACTAAGAACTCTATGCATCATGCTTTCTGCTTTGCGTTTTCTGCTGTCAGCATAGGACGGCACCACAACAATACATATAACAATATATTTAAGTACATATCTAATTAATAACTCTATTTTCTATAACTCTCTATAGATTATAAAGTAGAGAGTGAAAAATCGGTTACAATTATAATGAATTGTAAATTACTTTTAATAATTGTGATGATACATAAACAGTTGTTTTGATTTGAATGTACTTATAGTGCTATACAATTTTCTGTCAGTCGTGATGTATGGTGTTTGATTTTTAGAATTTTGCAATATTTACCAGTGATAAGTACCCAATATTTATTTATTGCAACTCCGTAAGTCATTTATACTTACATTTCAAAAAGAATGGTTACATGATTACAGAACGAAATTATAGTATAAAATCTTTTAGATTTTCAGTTTTTGATGGTTCACCAAAAGAGTTTTGAAGGAAAAAAATGATGTGATCTTCTCTAAAATGTTGAGAAAAAAGTGAAGAATAATTTGTCGGGATGGTCGGTAATGGTTATGACCCTATTCCTCACTACCATCAAGGTGGAGGAGGTCGAGATTTTTGTCATTGGTTCACACATATTAAATTAACAAGAATATTAATACTGGTCTCAGTTATTTTATTCATCGTGCCATTATTTGCGCACTACTATTTGTCGAAGGTAATATCTACACCATATACTACTCAACTCTCTTTCTCTGAATTGCTTATTGTTTTTCTTTCCGGTAATAAGATTTAAAATAAGAAAAATTGAGAATTTGTATTCTTATGAATACGCGATTTTTCCTTAAAAAAATCCACAAATGAGAAATGAAAAGTAACATTTTTAAAAACAATGCTACTACACGTCCGGCTAGACGAACGTTTTTAAAAAAATTAATTCATCCGGTTGCAGTACGGTGTACACTGCCAGTAACCGGACAAATTTATCTAAAATAATTTGTCCGACTCCAGTAGAGAGTGTCACTATACGGACGAATTTCTCCAAAATAATTTGTCCAGTTACAGCACAATGTTAATGGCTGCAAATTTATTTAATAAAATTTGTCCGGCTATTGACATAAATAATAATTGTGGCCGTATTTTGCTGATAAACGGAAAAGTGATTTGTTCGTCTATTTACATATTTTTATGGTGGTTCTAAATTGTTATTTTTATTTATATTATACTTAGTGGAGACAAAATCCAGTTGCCTAAAAAAGGTTTTTTGAACATATTTCAAGGGAAATATATCTAATATGATGATCCGAAAAATTTTCCGGATGTGTGTGTGTGTTTATGTGTGTCACGATTCAGCAATTTCTTGAAAACGCGTAGAGATAAATTGATGAAATTTTGTATAGTTATTCAAAACAAAATATTCAACAAAATATTTAATTTTACAAGTTTTACGAACTTTTATAATCTTCGTAAAATTCTACGTATATTTATTATAAGAATTTGCACTTTTTAGAAAATCGGATTTTCAAAAATTTTCTTTGGTATTAACCCCTTAAAAGAAAAGAATTTACCTTTTAATTGATGTAGAGATAATGTTGATTTAATTCTTCGAATTAATTATATATCAAACTGGTTGTGAATTCGATCTCGAGTGTTCTATTTAACAATATTTATATTTTTTGTGCTCATTTTTTGAGCACTTTGCTTACTTATATGTAGAGCAAGAATTAACGATTTACCTCAATATTTAAAAATATATTATATATAATTATTTTTTCTCGAAGCAAAGAATCTTTCGACCTCATCATTCATATTGTTTAATACAATTTATTACATTCTGATTAGAGAGAATGTGTTAGATTGTGTAAAATGTTACCCGCCCCCCAGTTTTTCTCAAATTTCCACGTTTTGGGACCCTCTAAACCCGAAAAACATGTTTTTATGAATGTTTCTGTCTGTCTGTAGATTTTAGTTTGTTAGCACGATAACTGAAGCATCGAGAGCAAAAGGAAAGTAAGTATTGTTGCATAGGTAGAGTGTGACATAAAAATCAGAGAAGCAAAAGAAATACACGTTTAATTTTATTGGTAAAGCGGTACAAAATTGAGTTAGAGGAAAAGGCGGATCGAGTAAAGTTGGTGGAAAAGAGGGACATATTTCGTTCAGTGGTAAAGCGGTACAAAACTGAGTTGGAGGAAAAGACGGACAGTGTAAAGTTGGAGGGAAATGTTGAACGGGATATGTTGGACATATCTCCTTCGGTGGTAAATTAAGCGGCACAAAACTGAATTGGAGGAAAAGAGGGACATATCTCGTTCAGTGGTAAAGCATTACTTATATTTTAATTGTTCAAATCAATTATTTATGATACAATTGAGTCGAAAAATGATTGTCTGGAAGGAGATATGTCCCTCTTTCCCTCCAACTCAGTTTTGTACCGTTTTACCACTAAAATTAAACGTGTATTTCTTTTGCTTTTCTGATTTTTATGTCACACTCTACCTATGCAACAATACTTACTTTCCGTTTGTCTCGATGCCTCAACTTTCGAAAGAATTTACTATTTTGGATAAAAATTCAATAAGCATTTTGATAATTTTTGAAACCATTTTTCTTTTAATTTAAAAATTTTATGCACGGATATTCGTAGTACTCGAAAATTCGAAAAATTTTTCCTCATGACTTTTTTCGATAAATAATAAATTGTAAGACTTATGACATTTTGAAAATTCAAAAAAATGAACGCAAACTTAAGTTTGAAGCAAAAAACGCACGATATGAAAAGAAGTTAAGAGGTGAAAAATATTTCTCTTTGAACGCTCTATACGATTGGCATAACAAATTTTTGAATTTCCTTAAGAAATCGAAAATTAAAATTTTGAGCCAAATAACGCAAGATGCAGAGAAAATGATAAGAATCATAGTTATTGGTCTTACAATGATCTACAAGTTCTCTTTTGGCCCTTCCTTCAATAGAATCAGTATTTTTCGTTTTAATCGTGGTTTTTAGTTATTTTTTACATTCTTCATTGACTATATTTTGATAGGATTAATATTTTTCGTTTTAATAATGGAAAATATTGGTAAATAATTGTGATATCCGAGTGTGAGTAAGATTCGAAATATGTGATTGAAATTATAGGAAGGGAGAAATAATTTTAAGAGAATTGGGTTGGGTAAAAAAAGCCAATGGTTCATGGCTAAGAATAGATATAAGAACGTTTACAAGGTAAATGAGAATGTTTGGCAGTGCTCTCAAACGGGGCACCCTGCGCGCGCAACATATGTTGGCTTCCTGCTAGAGAAATTCTCCCATTGGTCAATTTAATTCGATGTTGAATCGAGCGCCAGATTACAGTCAATTGCAGAATTTCTCTAGCAGAAAGCCAACACGTGCTGCGCGCGCAGGGTGCCCCGTTTGAGAGCACTGATGTTTGGGGTTAGGTTGTTACAAGGTTGTGGTTGGATGGGTAGTCGCGTCTGGATGACGACAGAGGGGTAAGCAGCTATCGCAGGGATAGTACAGTAACATGCAACGATGCCTTCCTCTGTTTTGTAACGATCCAACCTTGTTTTGCATTAAAATCTTATGGAAATCAGGGTTAGGTCGTTACAAAAGAGAGGAAGGCATCGTTGCACATTACTGTACGTAATCGGTACTGAGCGATGTTGAGAGACGCTCCGCTGGTTGGAAAAGCTAGCGAGGTCTTGGGACCAGTCGGGGACAGACTGCTGACTGCTCTCGTTTGTACTTTGGTTCGGATTTTTATAGATCCGGCTGGGTGTTCCCCTTCTTAAAGTCATCCGGGGATTGGCTCGTATAAAAAAGTGGGGTGTTTCTCGGAATTTCCTCCAAGTGGGAGGACGCGAGTGCGGACGATGAAGAGATTTCGTGTGATTGGATTCTTTTAGGGGAACTTAGAAATATTTTCTAAGTTATTGACAGGAGAGGTTAGAATGCCCAGGCAACGAAAGAGAAGAATTATATACGTTCACCAAAACGATTCATAATTATAAAAGTATTTATAATCATGAATACATTTTTGGCGGACATCAATTGGTTAATTGAAAACGAAGATTATAAAAACGAAATTTTTCAAAATTACATAATAAAGCATAAATTTCTTATTATTCAATAAAATGCATCAATCATACAGGTCAATCGATTCGTCTCCACGTAAGGAATTCTTTTTTTTTTTCTTTTTTTGTTTTCTTTTGTTCGCCACGTTTTGTGGTATTGATGATGAGAATAAGCCCTATACATTTCATCAATGTATCTATAACTGTATCCAAGTTAAGGCGGCGACAAAAAACGGCGACATCCATACATCTCCCTAGCGAAAGCTTCGGATAGAAATTCATTCCGAATCAATCCGATTCATTCCGGAATTTGTATCCGAACCAAACAGTTTCATTCCAATCTAATCCGATGGAAGATTTCAATCCGAGTTAATCCAAAGCCCATTCAAAATCTATCCGAACATTTAATCCGACTGAATCCGAATCAGTCCGTCAATCCGAATGAGTCAGAATTAATCCGAATGAATCCGGTCAATTCGAACGAATCCGAACTTTCAATCCGAATGAATCCGATTTAATCCGGTCTATCCGAACCAATCCGTATGAACCCAAAAAATTAATTAAGATTCGGATTCATTCGGATTGGTTCGGATAGACCGGATTAAATCTGATTCATTTGGATTGAAAGTCCGGATTCGTTCGGATTGAGCGGATTGATTCGGATTCAGTAGGAAAAAATGTTCGGATAAATTTTGAATGGGCTTCGGATTAATTCGGATTGAAAAGTTCCGTCGGATTAGATCGGAATGAAACTGTTTGTTTCGGATACAAATTCCGGAATAATTCGGAAACTTTCGGTTTGGTTCGGAATGAATTTCAATCCGAACCTTCTGCCAGGGCTACACACACACACACACACACACACACACACACACAAACACACTGAAAATTGATTAGAATTTTGTATTAGACATTTATCAAGTGAGGAAAGTTGAATTAAAGCAGTTTAAAAATATTGGAAAATGTAACGACAACAAAGCTTCCTCTATGAGGAAGCAAAAGTAATCCTTATTTTGTAAGAACAGTATGTGTGTAGCTGGTGAAAATGAGTAATTATAAGTTAGTCATGATTAGAATTCGATACGTGATCTTTGAGTACAGAAAACACAAGTTCATTTAAAGTATATATTTTTCTTCCTCATAGAGGAAGCAAATGAATTTGCAACTTCATCATAATAAGGAAGAAAAGTGCTCAACAAATGAGCACAAAAAAAATATAAATATAGTTAAAAGGAACACCCGAGATCTAATCCATAGCTATTTTTTTTATTTCCATAACCTAAATACCAATATATAATAAAAATAATGTTCACCTCTTTTTTTGTTTTTTTTTTCCCTTCAATGCAGCTTGAATTAATAGAATTGAATAAATGAAGAAAATCGGTCAGCGAGGTCAACTTAGACATTTAATTTAAATGCTATTAAATTTTAATTATTTTAATTTAACATATAAATAAAAATAACAATTTAAAATTACTGTTACGAATATATGTATATTGGTAACATATATTGTAGGTGCATAAGAGTCATATGTGTTTAAGTCTATGAACAGATGAGTCGTCCCCACTCTTATAATTGAACGGCTGAAAGTAAAAAGTGGATAAAAATATTTCGTTTGTAAAAGTGGGATAAATATTTTTTCAGAGTAAAAATGGGACAAAATGAATTCTCCGAGCAAAAACGGAATGCCAATACGATCGCTGATTGGTTCTCTCTGTTCCGTTTTTGCTCGGAGGATTCATTTTGTCCCATTTTTACTCAGAAAAACTATTTATCCCACTTTTACAAACGAAATATTTTTATCCACTTTTTACTTTCAGCCGTTCAATTGTGATGAGATAATGTTAAACTAGAATTAGCTAAAACTTTGGAACGTAATAAAATTTATATTACTAATGTTAGTTACGAATTGCATAAAAATGAATTAGAGAATCTAAAGGAAAGATTGATACCCATGTCACAACAATTAAATATAGAATTACTCCGACAAGCACGTGTTAGTTTAGACGATACAGGAAACATAATAGCTAGGATCGCAATGTATAAGCGCGAACGAAAAGTTGGAAGGAAACCGGCCTCGAATGGTTTTAATACTTAGGATACACTGTCATAGCACTAATAGTCACATATACTTTACACAAAATAGGAATTATTAATTGTATTGCGAAATCTATGCCCAAAAAATTATGCTTTTTTGTATTAAAAATAACGTAGAAACTCGTCCTCAGGTAGTAACCTACACTGCGAACACTCAACCTTTGAAGCCAGACAGCGAAATTATTGTTAGACCTAGAAGGGTAAATTTGTGACTTGGGGACCAAAATTTGTCTTAAAAGGGGGATTTTACGAATATATATTGTTAACATATATTGTAGGTGCATAAGTGTCATGTGTGTTTAAGTGTATGAACATATGAGTCGTCCCCACTCTTATAATTATGATGAGATGGGTCACATCTAAGGACCGAGCGAAGACAGTTCCTGTTAAGCCTTTAACTAGAGTGCATCCTCTGTAATCAAATCTGAATAAAGTGTGTTGAATTGCAGTATAGCAATTCAATTTTTAATAACAAATACGTTTGTTGTGTTTTTACACGTAACACAACCATAAAAATAAATAGACGAACAAATCACTTTTCAGTTTAGCAACAGAATACGGGCACAATTATTATTTATGTCAATACCCGGACGTATTTTATTAAATTAATTCTTCCGACTATTGAAGTTCTGCTGTATCTGAATAAATTTTTATTTAATAATTTATTTGGATACTGGCGTTCATCAGTACGCCATAAATTTTCTAGTCGGACGAAATACTTAGGAATTAATTCATCCGTCTAGCCGTACGTTTAGACGAAATTTTGCGACCGTCTAGCCGGACGTTTAAACATTTAATATTTTTTTTCATTATTAAATCGTTTTATATATTATACAGTCAGAAAATATCCAAAATTATATTTATTTATGTTTTAATAAAAAATTAATAATAATTAATAATAATTAATAAATAATTAATTAAATGAATTAAAATTATTTTAACTCTACATGGGGAGAAAATACGTGCACTCTGTACGTGGAAGAAATCACGTACTAGATATTTGAGTTAAATTGAATACTCAAAGTGTGAATTTGTGTGATAAATGTTCTCAATATTAATGTAAGTACGGAGAACAGGCTTAAATTTATAGTTTGAATATATTAATATACGTTCTGAGCACGTGAAGCTCGAGCGTTCAAATCTCGAACTATCCCAAGTGCTCAGTATCGTTATTTTTTCTCCGTGTAGAAATTAATTAAATGTGGAAATATATCTTATTCTTATGATGACATTTTAGACACATGGAAAAATCGCGCATTCTAGAGAATAGAATAATATTCCCTCTTATGTTGAAAATTGAAAATATTAATTCTTTTCTATTTAACCCTTATTACCGGGTTATTTTGAATATTTCAGGTCGAGTCTGATTCTTCAAACATGGATATTCACCACACTCGCTCAAAGCTAGAAGCTTTCGAGGATTTTACATTGATGAAGGCTATGGATTTAAAAGTACGAATTGAGGAAATGTTGCGCATTAAAACTTCAGTCAGCAATGAGCTCAGGGACCTAGAAGCAAAACGCCAGAGACTGCAGATAGAAGTAAGTGGTTTTACGCAAAGAATCGATGAACTGAAGCAAGAACTTCTGCATCAACAGATGGACTTGGATAGACTGAAAATCAGTGTAGTTCAGGCACAAGCTGCACAAAGGGAAGCTGTGGAACGAAACACACCAGAGCTAGCTCTCCCAAAAAGAATTCTGATTAACGAAGTTCCTGTGACAATAGCAAGCCCCGATCCTCATTCCTGCAGAATGTATAATTGTTTCGACCATAGTCGATGTGCGTTAACAAGTGGTTTTCCTATCTATCTTTATGATCCTGATCAGTTCTCTGTTGTTAATTCGAGGTGGGACGTAGATGGATTTCTCAAGACAACGATTAAGCAAACACTTGGTTACAATCCTCACTTGACAAATAATCCTGCAGAAGCTTGTATTTACATACTTTTGGTTGGAGAATCACTCTTTGTACAACAAAATTTGAATGCTGAAAAATTCAGCAACCCTCTTGACGTTAAAAAGTTGCATGCTCTTCCGTACTGGGGAGGAGATGGTAGAAACCATATTCTATTGAATCTCGCTCGCAGAGATTTGTCCGTAGAAGCTGGAGACATTTTTATAGGAATAGATACAGGCCGGGCGATGATAGTGCAATCGACGTTTTATCGAAAACAATTTCGAGATGGCTTTGATTTAATTGTTCCACCCATTTTGGGACCACCAGGAGGCGACATATGGCAAGAATGTGCGCAAATGTTACCAGCAAGAAGGAGATATTTATTATCCTTTCAAGGTGAAATGAAATCATTGAAAATTACCGCAACGACGCATCAAATGGATGACGCTGAGGCAGATTTAGAGAGGTTAGCCGTAGACGAGAATAATTTGGAAAATTTTATTATTCAACATCTCAAGGACATGAGTACTGGCGTCACCTTTGATAGATTTTTCATTCAGTTCGAGTGTATTCCAGCATCTGACGATGGAAGAGTGATAGAGGCTCTAGATTGGTCGCTTTGTGGTACGGATTCATCAAGGAGATTAATTTTAAAAGATTCAACATTCACTTTGATATTGGCGCCTAGTAACACGACGTTCGTTACTACTTCTTCGATACAAGCGAGGCTTTATGAAGCTTTGCGATCTGGTGCTATACCTGTTATTTTGGGAGGAGATCAGATATTTCTTAGTTATAAGGAAGTTATTTCGTGGCGGAGAGCAGCTATATTTTTACCCAAGGCTAGAGTAACGGAAATGCACTTCTTGTTACGTGCTATACCGGACAATGATATATTGGCCTTGCGCAGACACGGAAGATTGATATGGGAGCGTTACCTTGGGACAGCTCAAGGTGCTGTCGACACGATAGTTGCCTCTATTCGGGATCGACTTGGAATTCCTCCTTTGCCTGCACCACAAACTTCCAGCCCAAGTGTGTTCAACGAAAGTTTTGTGGTACGTTTATATTGGTAACTTTTTACTTGCTGTATTCTGTTGCATATTTTATTTGTATTTTAAAGAATTTACTTAAACTGCAGTGATGTCCAACGCGTGAGTAAATGAGTAGGTGGCTACCCTCTCTCTTACCTCTAATGGGCTGATTCGCCTCAGCTGCCAGGCGGACGAAACTGAGCTTTCATCAAAATTTTCAAATTTTAATCTTTGAAGAATGTATCTATATGTGAAATTTTATTACACATCTTTTTTCTCGTAGAAAAAAAGTTGTAGCTTTTTTAGTTTTTAAATTAAAGATAAAAAAAACTGTCTTTTTTGAAAAAAAAAAAAAAAAGATTTTCATCAGTTTTTCATTTTAGCTCGTGCCTCGTGCTCTGTTCATCAGTTTTTGGATTTTTTAAATGAAATTTTCCGGGAATGTGCTTGCCGGTGTCCTCTGATAACTCTCGGCGTTATGATTTTATTTCATGTCAGTTCTGGACTATTAACTGAGCTGTTAAAAACTGACGAATTAAGGCGGTAGACAGCTACTCATTTACTCACGGGTACTGATTTAAAGTATTTGCTTATTTTATTATATCATCTGAAGATTAAACGAATTAATTCATTCTTTTTAGCCTTTAAAGTCGGATTCTATCGTAGCCGAATCTGAAGCTGAGGAAAGTCTTGGGCCTCTTGAGCCTCCTTATCCATCTCCTGCCTTCAGAAGAAATTATACAATCATGCTTACTCAAGGATATGAGATTTGGAATGATTGGATGGATCCATTTTATTTATATCCTCAACTCCCCTATGATACTGTCTTGCCCAGTGACGCAAAATTTTTAGGTAATTGAAAGTTTAATAATAAAATCTTGATCTTTAAGTATACATTACCCTATAAGTATAATAGTTGTTTTCACATTCAAACCTAAGATATTTGTGTTTTTTTCAATGAACAAAATTTCAGAAATTGATAGTGAAATACAATACCTTTCTACTGAGAGGGCATAAAAAGAATGGTTAAGCCCCCTTTAAAAAAATCGATTAAAAAAATTTTTATTAAAATAAATTTGTGCCAATTTTTTTTTTTGAAACGAAAGAGTAAAATGTAAAATTTTCTTTACTAGAAACCTTTAATTTTACGTCAAAAAAAAGTTCCTATGTGGTTAACATTAATACATTCTGTATATGTGTGAATGTTTATATGTGACTAAAGTTCTTAGGAACAAGGATTAATTTTTTATCGGTTTTAAAGATAATTTACTCCACTTTAACTAATTCATCTTTCGAAAGCTAAAAAGGATCAGACAGTCAATCAATATTAATCACACAGGTAAAGGCCTATAGAAATTTCGCGCGTATATCATAATTTTTCATATAAAAATTGTAGACTGCTCATTTAAGGGCATGTATTACTTACCATATGAGCAAGTTTTTAAACCCGGGTTTTTTTTCTACAATTTTTATATTTTCATAAAAATTATGGTCAACATCCTTTAAGAATGTGAACACGGATGGATGTTGACTAAATTTTTTTTGAAAATGTAAAAATACCCGGTTTTAAAAACTTACTCATATTGTAAGTAACATATGCCCTTAAGTGAAACTTAGTTTTGAGGTGACATATGTACTGCCTTTATAGTTCAACTGTACAGAATGAAGTAAAGTTTTGAATATAACAGAACTGTTTATTTATGATGTAGGATCTGAAGTTGGATTTAGACCAATCGGCAAAGGAGCCGGAGGTGCAGGTAAAGAATTTAGCGAAGCTCTTGGAGGAAATCACCCGAGAGAACAATTTACAATAGTCATGTTAACTTATGAGAGAGAACAAGTTTTAATTAGTTCTCTTGCTCGTCTTTATGGTTTACCTTATTTGAATAAGGTACTTGTAGTCTGGAATAGTCCTAAGCCACCGATGGAAGACCTTCGATGGCCCAATATTGGAGTCCCAATACATGTGAGTTTAATTTAGAATTATTAGTGTTTATAAAGCGGAAATATTTTATTATATGGTAATGGTATTTTGCAATGCAGATTATAAAAGCGCCTAGAAATAGTTTGAATAATCGATTTCTACCGTTTGATGCAATTGAGACGGAAGCTGTTCTCTCTATTGATGATGATGCACATTTAAGACACGATGAAATTATGTTTGCATTTCGGTGAGTAATTTATAATGTTAGGTAACAAATGACCTATTTTATAAATTTATAATGTACGGTTGTGTAGAGAGATGAATTGACCTTACCTTTCGTTACAGAGTTTGGAGAGAACATCGTGACCGTGTAGTTGGGTTTCCTGGTCGATTTCACGCTTGGGATCAAAATTATAACAATGCTTGGAATTACAATTCTAACTATTCTTGCGAACTGTCAATGGTTTTGACAGGAGCTGCTTTTATACACAAGCATTATACATATTTGTATACACACTGGCTTCCTCAAGCGATTAGAGATAAAGTAGATGAATACATGAATTGTGAAGATATTGCAATGAATTTTTTGATATCACATATCACGAGGAAACCCCCTGTAAAGGTAGACACTTTTTTATTTTATTTATACTTAAGGGGTAACACCACTCTAGAGGCTAAGAAAAGAGCCTATATTTAATCATTTTTATTGAGCAAATGGGGAATCTTTTTACACGATTTATAGAACACATATTGAAGTATAACGAAAAATATTTTTATTGTCATTTTTTTTACACATTGTCGGTGACAGAACTAGTCTTTGAAAACGCCTTTTTTAAAGTATTTTAATTGACACTTGAAAAGTTGTTATTGAGAGTCAAAGAAATAATGAGAAAAAACATTGGGCGGTCATCTTGAATTTTTTTGAAAATTTTCAGTTTTCATTTTCATCACGTGCTTTCTAATAAATAAATCTGTGTTTTGCAAGAATTTGACGAGATTTTTTTATTGATTTTGGACATTGAAATTTTGGTTCAGAGGTCCGCCATTTTATAAATTTTGAAGAAAAAAAAATTTTCGTTTAGATCAGTGATGTCCAAGCGTGAGTAAATGAGTAGTTTGCCTTATCCCTCTCCTAACACCTTTGGTGGCTGATTTCCCCTCCGGTGCCGGGCGGCCCAGACCAAGCTTTAATAAAATTTTCGAATTTTAATTTTTGACCAGCCACTAAAGATGTTAGGAGAGGGGGAACGCAAACTACTCATTTACTCATGCTTGGACATCACTGGTTTAGATATAATATTTCTAAATAGTCTAGAGATTATAATTGCATAGAGCCAAAAGATTAATCCAGTGAAATCTAAAAAAAATTACCAGAATTTGAACTTTATTTGTAATTTTAAGTAATTTTAAGAAATATCAATTGATTTTGCAAAATTTAAAGAAATTTCATAAGATTTCAAAGGATTTTTAGTCATTTTAAGGGTTACAACGATAGGTTGTGGAATTTTAAGGAATTTTATGGAATTTTATGGAATATCAAGGAATATCAAGGAGTATTAAATGATTTTACGATATTTAAAAGAATTTTACCAGATTTTGAAGGATGTTAAAGGTATTTTAAGATATTGTATGCAGTATTAAGTAATTTTAAATACTTTTAAGGGATTCAGGGGATTTTTCGGGATTTCATGGAATTTTAAATACTTGTAAGATATTTTACGGGATATTAACTCATTTTGAGGACTTTCAAGGAATTTTACGAGATTTCATTGAATTGTCAGGAATTTTAGGAGATTTATTGACATTTCATGGGATTATAAATAATGTGAAGAAATTTAACGATAAATTTAAAGGGTACTTAGTAATTTTAAGGAAATCAAGGGTTTTTACGAAATTTCAGTGGATTCTCAGAAATTTTAAAAAATTTAATCAGATTTCATGAAATTAGATAAAAAATTACAAAATTTTATATTTCAAGAATAATAAATTCTAAATTATTTTTTCTACTAGCAAAAGGTGAGCAAAAACGAGAAATTAATCGTGCGCAGGGCGCGCGGGTCATAATTGCTAGTTTTATAAAAATTCAATAAAAACTTCAAGTTATCTTCAACCATTTTGGGTCTCCTAGTTTGAATTTTTAACATCATTCTCTTTCTCGGAGTTTGCGTGTATTTGAAACCAGTGACCCTCCAAAAAAAGCCCAAAACTGCATGCTTTATACAGTTTTGTTGTAGTGTGGGTCGTGGGACAATATTTGGTCTAATTTATTGGTCCTATTTTATTTTTTTTACTAAATTTTCGCAGAGTATTGAGCCGGATAAACCTATACTTTCAGGTGACCTCTCGCTGGACTTTCAGGTGTCCAGGATGTCCGGTTTCCCTCTCAGAAGATGATACGCATTTTCAGGAAAGGCACAAGTGTATCAACTTCTTCTCTCAGGTACATTCTTCTCTCTCTTGTTCACTTTTTTTCTATAAAATTTAGACTTTCAACGAATTTTATGCTTTTTTAATTATTTTTTCGTTATAGGTATTTGGATATATGCCATTATTGAACACACAATATCGTGCAGATTCGATACTCTTCAAGACGAGAATACCACACGATAAGCAAAAATGTTTCAAGTTTATATAAATGCCATGAGGCAAATATGTGTCATATTCCAAGTTTTCGACTATTTTATTTTCGTTTGATTCTGACGTAAGTAGTAAAGAATTTTCGTGCTGGGATCTGAATTCTCGAGAACACCACCAGTGGAATTATGTCAATATGGCGGCATTAGCAGGGAGATTTTGAAAAAATACCGTCAAGTTAGTAGTGAAAATAAAATCAGTCGAGTGACATTCCTATAAAGGCCTGTAAAATAAATGTAACGTGAGAACTGATTCTACTAGTAGTCGCGTGTAGCGCTGGCTGTACTTTTAGGTCGATTTTAAATTAAATGTATGGGGGAAATATAAATTTGATTTATTTTAATTATTAAAAAACATTTTTTGCATATATTTCTTTTAAGAACATATTTTGTAGTATTTTAAATATAATATAATATAAATAGGTACTAATGAAAAAGTGAAAACATTATTTTTATGATTATATAGGTCATAGGAATATAGGTACTACTCAGAGAGTACCAATAATAATTCTACAAAAATATTAAATTTGTAGCATTGACATGTGTAAATATCGTAACGTATAAAAATAGTAAATTTAAATTAAATAATACATTTTTTTTACATGTATAATGATTGTTGAAATTTAAATTATAAAAGTTTATTATTTATTTATTGATTTCATTTTGCTTTGTTATGATAAACCATTAAAAATTGAAGACACCTATAAAAATTAATTATGTTATAGATAAAAAATATCTATTGTTACAAATATGTCGAATATTTCTAACGATTTATATTATAAAGAATAGAATTTATAGAATAAATAAATATTATAAAGTTGTAAAATTAAAAAGTGTATTTTTGGAAAAGATTTAAATTGTATAATACAAAGTACAGTATAAATAAAAGTTAAAGGTACATAAGTATTTATGTTTTATAATTATGTAGATACTTAATTTGCATAAAATATAAATCATTTATATTTTTTTTTAATGTAAAACTTGTTGAAAACATGAATTTTTAAAATTCGCTATTGTACCTATATGGGACGTTCTTTTACAAACCGCACAGATTTGGACGAAAAATGACCGACCCATTTTTGATTCAGCTAAAACTTTTTTTACGGGTTCTTTATGGAAAAAGAAAGATACGTATTCGAGGATTTTCTTTTTTTTTTGAAAATAGAAAGGATTGAAAATTTGAGAATTTAGTGATTTTTGGCTTGAAGAATATTTTTAAAAAATGCATAACTCCGGTTCTATTTGAGCTTAATAAAATTAAGTAATTAATGAATATAAATAAATAAATAAATAAATAAATTTTAAACAGTGATGTTTTTCATTTATTTCTTTTTATTTATTTATTTCATACATTTTTAATAAAGTCATCTTAGCTAATAAATAAGATTATTTGATTCAAAATATGGGGCATTATTCCTCAAGTGTACCACCCTCAGAATTCGACTTTGTTTGATCGAACTCAAACTTGGGTAAAGTATAGTCCTACTAGGTACAACTTTAGGGGAAAAAAATTTTTTTCATCGGATAAAAATTTACCGAGATAGGGGAGGGTGAATTTTTCGAATTTTTTCGATTTTGTGCAGTTTCGTGCTATTTCGAAGGTATTAAGCTCCTTTCCTATGGAATATACAAAATTCTGTCACACATGTTTTTGATAGCTTTTTTTCTGGTTTTTTGAAAGAAAAAGGCATTTTTTTTTTGTCTCAAAATAAAGCTTAAGTCTTTATCTTTCGATGCTGTAAATTTCATCTTGCCGTTTTTTGTGGTTTTCGAGAAATTAAACAAAGAGTAAAGCACCGCACCAATGGCGCTCGAGACTACTGGTCTTCTCGCTGGGCGGAACTTCTTCGGACTCATTTATCGTATCAATTATGAATATTTATTATTTATTAAACTGCTCTCTGCATCCTACAGGGTTGAGATTGTCATTAAAGTTTTCTAATGCCTGCATTATAGTCATTGTAGGGACGTAATATAAAGGAAATAAATTTCTGTCTAATAAATATATAGTAATACGTGGAAATAGTCTTTTTCCTTAATATTATGTCCCTACAATGAGTGTAATGTAGGCATTAGAAAACTTTAATGACAGTTTCAACCCTGTATAATGCAGAGAACAGTGTACCGAAAAGAAAATATCGAAAAGATCAAAGAAGTAATTTATTTTTAAGTAAATGAGAAAGTTAAGAAGTTGCAAGCAATCAGAAAAAAGAAGGGAAAGAAGGATAAGTTTAAAATAGCTTGTAAGTATAATCGAACTTTACACCTATCCTAACGCAATAATGACGTACAAAATGACATATTTCCACGTATTACTATATATTTATTAGATAGAAATTTATTTCCTTAATATTACGTCCCTACAATGATTGTAATGCAGGCATTAGAAAACTTTAATGAAAGTCTCAGCCCTGTACAATGCAGAGAGCAGGTTAATAAATAATAAATATTCATAATTGATACGATAAATGAGTCCGAAGAAGTTCCGCCGAGCGAGAAGACCAGTAGTCTCGAGCGCCATCGGCGCGGCGCTTTACTCTTTATTTAATTTCTCGAAAACAGCAAAAAATGGCAAGATGAAATTTACAGCATCGAAAGATAAAGACTTAAGCTTTATTAAAAAAAAAACGAAAAAAACATGCCTTTTTTCTGGAAAAGTCAAAAATATTTTGATTTTCAAAAACATCGGTCAAATTTTCAATTTTTAAAAAAATGGTTATAAACATTCGATAGACCAGGAAAAAAGCTATCAAAAACATGTGGGACAAAATTTTGTATATTCCATAGGAAAGGAGCTTAATACCTTCGAAATAGCACGAAACCGCACAAAATCGAAAAAATTCGAAAAATTCACCCTCCCCTATCTCGGTAAATTTTTATCCAATCGAAAAAATCTTTTTCCTCTAAGGTTTTACCTAGTAGAACTATACTGTACCCAAGTTTGAGTTTGAGTCGATTTCTGAGGGTGGTACACTTGAGGAATAATGCCCCATATATGTAATAATCATTTATATTTCAGAGAAAAACGATATGAGACAAGAAAATGGGCCGTACAATGTGACGTACCGCGCTAGATAAACTAAATTTTTTCAGACAGTACTAATTATTTGTACATTGATTAGAAAATCGTTTTCGAAAGGAAATTTAACGTAGAATACGATAAAAATACTAAAAACTTGAATCATGGGTCGGGCAATTGTTAAAAATTGATTTAAAAATTTCAATTGTTTATAGCAATTTGAATTTGTTAATATTTTTTCTTTGAAGTATTTTTTTTAATTAAAGCTCGTTCTGTTACCTTTAAAATGAAGAAAAAATAAAGTCTCTAGCTCAAATAGAACCAGAGTTATGCATTTTTAGAAAATAGTCTTCAAGCCAAAAATCACCAAATTCTCAAATTTTCAATCCTTTCTACTTAATAAAAAAAAATCCTTGCATACGTATCTTTCTTTTTCCATAAAGAACCCATAAAAAAAGTTTTAGCTGAATCAAAAATGGGTCGGTCAATTCTCTGTTCGATTTGTAAAAGAACGTCCCATATATATTATTTAAATTTTATGTAAATTAAGTATCTACATACATAATTAAAATACATAAATAGATAAGTATTTTTCTTTATACTGTACTTATTACTATTTAAATATGATTCACAAAACACTTTTTAATTCTACAACTTTATAATATTTATTTATTCTATAAATTCACACATGTGAATGCTAAAAATTTAATATTTTTGTCGAATTATTATTAATTTGTATACTGTGAGAAGTGTATTCCTATTGTATATATAATCATAAAAATTATAAAGCTATAGCTTTTGTATTCACTATCTGCTTTATTTTATAACACTCCAAAGATTTTTTAAATCTGTACTTTTGTGCTATCGCCCTTGTGAAATTTCAAAATCTACCTGTTTTGGAACGTTTCAAATTCTGCCACTCAGTGGCGTATTTCAGTACAGCGGATCCCAATTGAAGAAGCAGGTCTAAGTAGGGTTGTGTAAGTAAAATACCTTAGATAAATTACATGGCTTTTTACAATAATTTACTAATTATTATACGTCAAAAATACCAAATTCATATAGACTGGGGGATTTTCTCCATATAATACGTAATTTAAATATAAGCTGTACAACCCTAAGTCCAAGTCGAATAACATTTAGTTTATATTTGAGTTTGTACTCAAGTTTATAACGGCCATCGAAAACGAAATGTTTACCATGTGTATATTAGAATTATTATAGTTTTGCATATAATTGCAAATCAACTAAACCAAATGATCAATTTTATCAAAATTATTTATAAATTTGTAAAAATTTAATTACTTTTTTTTAATATCGATGGATATTTTATTTCTGACTCGATCATTTTTAAACATTTGTTATTTCGATCTTTTGTATGTTGTAAATAGAATGCGCATAATATTTTTATAACAAAAAAAGCAAAATTTATACAACACTGAAAAAATGTTACAGAACATTTAGTATTAATTAGTCAGTTTTTTAAGTCTATTTCATTTTATCTTCAGACTCAGTTTTATCTTATAGGATCTCTCATTTTATATTATATTTATTGTACATACGTCGCTCTAAAACGTGGTTAAGGAGTGAGATAATTTTCTAGTGATTTTTATATTTATGTACAGTAATTAAAATATTACAGCAGATAATTTTTAAAATGTGTAGAGATCTTTTTTTCAACGAGGTTAGGTATCCAAAGATTTTGTGAATTTTGTGAATACTGCGTAGATAATACTTTTTAAGAGTTCAACTTTTTTGAACGTGTGTTTTTCTTTAATATAATTATTGTAGTATAGAGCGATATTATAACTCTATATATCGTATAGTTTTAATTGCAAGTAGAAAATTAAAGTAAGGAGTACTTTTTACACTTTTTTAGAAACTAAATTTACTATTTAAGGGTATGTTGTAATTACCATAGGAGAAAATTTGCTTTCCCCAACTTTATGCTCGCAATAATAAATATTTTTACATTCTCATCAGAGAGTGTATTTGATTTGTATCAAATTTGACCCCCCCTCCCTTTTTTTTTGGTCAAATATCCACGTTTTATGACTCCCTGAACCCAAAAAACATGTTTTTACGAATATTTCTGTCTGTTTATATGTCTGTATGTCTGACTATAGCTCACTACAGTCTATATGTCTCACTGATCATAACATTCGAAAGAATTGACTCGCTTAGTGTCCTAAAATGAAGGTCAAGTTCGTTGGCCAGCCATTTTGGATAAAAATTCAAAAAGTTGGAGCATTTTGAAATTTTTTGAATCCACTTTTTTTTTTAATTTCCAAATTCTATGGACAGATATTCATAGTATACAAAAAATCGAACTATTTATCCTTATGACTTCTTTCGATAAAAAAAAAATTGTCAGACTTATAATATTTTGAAAAGTCAAAAAAATGAACGAAAATTTAAATTTGAAGCCAAAAAACACACAATATTAAAAAAAAGGCTAGGATTGAAAAATGTTTCTTTTTTAACGCTCTACTATAAATTCTCCCTTGACCATTTCTTTATATTATAAATATTTTTCGTTTTAATCATAAAAGATATTGTAAAAAAATTTTTCAAATTATATTTCCCCACCAAGGAACTTCAGATATTAGAAAAGAACACACAAAATATCGAACGCGAAGATCGAGTGCTCTGATGAAAATGTGTTCCTGAAGGTCGATAAAACCTTAAGTAATAGTATATAGCGTGACAAGGGGCGAAAGGCGACAATTTTACGTATACTATTTTTCATAACATCAATTGAAAATTCGACTTTCAATGCTTTCTGTTTAGTTGTTTTTTACTTTCAACCCGCTATGAAGGCATCGAAAGTCGAATTTTCAATTTTTATGTTATGAAACAATATTTATTATTGCGAGCGTAATGTTGGGGAAACTAAATTGCTCTTATGGCAAAGTATCACATGCTCTTAATATTAACAACTCCTGAAAAATGTAGAATGCTGAAGAAGAAAAAGAAGAAGAATGGATCAATTGTAAAAATTAAGAAATTAATATTGTGCCAATTGTATTTTGTATTTTTTAATTAAAATATTTTTAATAATTACACAGGCACATAAAAAAGTGTGCGATGTCAAAAAAGCCACCTATATAACATTGTCCAGACTATAGTCAAAATCGAAAATTTTGGAGTTTTCTCTTTACCAGTTGTTTTTTATTCGAGTTTGAATATTTGTTTATGTTAAATTATCCCGTGAAGGGCGAAACGGATTTTGACGTTGAAATTTCTGCTTAAAAACGTTCATTCTAGAAATGTTTCTTTTCAATATAAAAACATTGCATTTGTTTAAAAAATATCAATTGTTTATAAATAAATTGTACTTTTGTTCTCTGAAATGAATTTTTTTTTCACGCCCGTGAAAGAAACTTGAATACAAAAAAACTGGTAAGCAGAAAATTACAAAATTTTGGATTTCGACTAGTCTTTACTAAGACTACAATGCTATAAAGGTGACTTTTTTGGAACTCCACACTTTTTTTTTGTGTGCCTATGTTATTAAATTTTTTGTCTGAAATTAAGGTTTAGGTTTTTGATAGTGGTAAGGTTTTCAAATACTGTGAACTGTGATAAAAAGTAGCTGTCAAGTTGTTTAATCTTTTATGAGCACTTTGCTTCCTGTAAACAAATATTATTTTCTTCCGCTATGAGGAAGCATTAAGTATTATTTACATCAGCATTAAATTTTGATTATTTGAGAAGTTATATTGGAAAAATTAATTTTCGAAAATTACAATAAAGCATAACTTTCTTATTTTTCAATGAAATGCATTAATATTATAGGTCAATCGATTCGTCTGGACATAAGGAATATTCATTTTCCTTACATCAGCTTTAAATTTTTATTATTTGAAAAGCTATATTCGAAAAATTAATTTTAAAAAATACAATTAACCACAACACCCTTATTTTTGAATTAAATGCATTAATCACATAGGTCAATCGATTCGTCTCGATGAAAGGGTTTCATTATTCATTTTCCTTGCATCAGCTTTCAACTTTCAATATTTGATAAGTTATAGTGGAAAAATGAATTTTACGAAAATTATAAAAGTACATAAAACTTTGAAAATTAAATATTTTGTTAAACCCTTATAAGAAATTTAACTATGTATATAGTGGAATAACTGCAAAATTTTATCAATTTATCTATACGCTTTTTCAAGAAATTGCTGGATCGTGACACACACACACACACACATTCTGACAATTTTTCAGATCATCATATTAGATATATTGCCCTTGAAATATGTTTAAAAAAATCTTTTTTAGGAAACTGGATTTTCTCACCACTACAACACCACTGTGTTGAAGTTTGTTTCTACAATCAATATTTATACAATAATGTTATTCAGTTACTTATTACCATTTCACAGTAAAAATTCTTTCGAAAAATGTATATAATATTGAATAAATTGATGGCTTTTGCAAATATGTAGTTTTACATTTTTGCAATGTCTGTATTCCAAAAAGGGAATGAAGCTTAAATTTTCTTCTTGCGAAGTTGACCATAATTAATAGTATAACTTGTAAAAGAGTTGTTGAAAAACCAGGTCTTCTGAATACGGAAAATGCTATAAAATACTGAACTTCTGTGGACTTCATAAAAATAATAGTTAGATTTCTGTCTTAAGATTTACATTCTAAAATAAAAAAAAAGATAAATCAATAAAATAATATTTAAAAAAATAGGGACCTACTACTTTTTGAGTGACTGCAATTAAGTTTGATTTTTACTGAAGTGACTGAAGGGCTTTGTTTGATAATTTGAAAAATAGTTATATAGATAGGAAAATAGCGAATTGCCATTTAAAAATAACCTGATATGAGAATTTTTAACATATAAATATAAATGTATTAAATTTGAAATACTGTAACTTTAATAGAGAAGAGGGATGAGTAATAAAATCTGATTATTATTTAATATTCAATATTTTTCACTCAATGAAGTTACTTAATCAAGGGAAACTAATCCAAATGACTGTTTCCTGGTATTGTATTTTTACTTGACTTTTAAAAAAGGCGCTCAGTGTTTGGCGTATTATCAGCGTTTGCGCGATAAGGCGATATCCAACCGTAACGCCGTGTTCTCGGTAACGTCCTGATATGGTCGGAGATGGATCAATATGAGTTTTCGCGTGACGTACACGCATTCTGCTGCCCCCATTGGTTGGAAGTTACACCGCATGTCATTATTTATTAAACCTGCATGAATGAACCACTTATCGTCGTCGTGCTTTTCACCTGAAAAATCTTGACGGAAGAAAACAAGAGTATCATCAATTGATGACTCGACATAATTGATGACTCAAAAAGTAAATCGTCATTGACTATTGGATTCTTCAAGCATTGGTCTTTAACCTTTCCTTTCGTCTCCGATCGAGATTCCCCACGCACATTGCGTTGCTTTCAGGGATGAATCTAAGAGTCGAAATGCCAGTTAAATTTAAACCGTGAACTGAAAAGTATAATTCAAGTTAAAAAACATGCGATGATCAGAAAATCCTCGGGAGAGAAATGATAAAATTTTCATGATAATAATTTCTAGGATATATTTTGTAGAATAATTCAACAATCAATCATGTCTGTCCGAAAAAATGTTGCTTTCGGGTTACCAGTAGCACGCCCGCAAGCCAGCCGCCCCTGTTTCGCAACCCCCTAGTGTTCACCACCTACAAAGTCGGAGTTCGAGCACACATCTGGGTGGGTTGGTGTGTCCGTTTGCGCAACCTCAGTCGCACACAAGTAACATGGTGGCCCCGGTAAAGGCCTCCCGGTGTCGGTGGTCGTGCGAGCGATAAAATTTCGGTGGAAAACGCATCTAGAGAGGATTTTCTTTTGCATCCCCGTATCTTTAGAAAATCGCAAGATCGCCTTATCGTCTCGCGCTTAGTCAAAAAGTAACTGTTATTTGGTTGAAATTGAAGTCTCTTTGAAAGGGAGGGGACACGACAGATCGGGAGTGTTCTGTATTGAAATCAGGGGAAGCAAGAGGGACAGGGCGACTCAGTTCGAGTGAATGGGAAGAGAAAACAGTGCGGGGTTGATTTAGGAAGAAAGGGAGAAGGAAGAGGGTGAACACGGACACCCGAGTGCGTATTAGTGATTCCAATCGGTCGAGGTAAGGTACATAAACGCGCTGTTATGGGTGTGGAATGACGACTGTCTTCTCCTAAATTAGAAAAAGTTGGTTCCCGAAGATTCCAAGGATAGAGTGACGAGTGGTCGCGGGAGTGTTGCACGCTAAGGGATACAGAGAAGGTCACTCGAGGTAGACTTGACCCTTGACTTTTAGGGCGCCAAATACTAGGTAGGAATCTACTTGTTGGTGAATTAAACTTCCAAGTAATTGGGGTGGGGTTTCTAGAAAAAGAAATTTCCTCGAAAAGCAGCAAACAGTCGCGCAATCAAAAGTTAGTTCTCCACTTGAAAAATCGAACGACCTATTGCCTTACATAAACCGAAGGAAAGTCTTGAGCGATATGCAGGGTCTTTTGTCCACTTAGGATCAACTTTTTGGGGTTTTTTTCTAACAAGTGAGAGTAAATTCGGAATGCAGTTGTTTGCGATTGAAAAGAAGACCCAAGAGGGGGAGAACATGAGGGTCTCTTGGACCTTGGATAGCTAATTGTGGATGTGTGTAGGAGTAGATAGAAAAAGTGATTGAAATAGGCAATTAAAGAGAGAGTTAAAGTGATGAATTTTTCAAAAGAAAATTGGAGTTTATAAGATAATCAAGAGCAATTTGGGGAAGACTAAGGAAGAGAGAATGCGAAAGCCTCATTATATTCTGTGATCATGACTTGTCATATGGATGCGGCGAGTGGTGTTCAAACAACGAAGAGAGTCTCTTATCTCAACTTTGAGGCCCTGAAAGTGTCCCCGACCGAATTGACGGTCGTGGGTTATCCTGGAGTGAATGCTAAACTCAATAAAGACTGTATCCAGGCGCTTCGCCAGGTGATAGGGTTCATCAAGCCATGTTTGGTGATTAGGATCACCGGTGACTTTTTAAAGAAACGTGTGAGATCGACGACGAACATTTCGCACATTCATGCGAAAAAGGTAACATCTTCGGGTCAACCTAGCCTTACCCCGTGCGCGCATTCGAACCACCCCTACCGCGGTGTGCGTTTACTTGGTAGTGGTGGATGACTCGTCCGGAACGAGATTTTGTAGTGGTAGAAGTTGCACTAGTGGAATTAGCACGAGTAAAAGGGACATTTTATAGAAATTTTGTCAATAGAATTCGATTGGAAAACCTTGACGCTACGTTGATCCATTGTCGAGGTCATCGGTGGCAATTGTGGTGCGCCGGCTTTTTACACGTCGGACTACCGGAAGTAACCGGTCTTCTGCAGACTCCGCTGTCGAGGCCGTGATGGCGGACCTTCCGGACATATCTTATCTTACCCCTGAGGAGAGGCGAATCATCGAGGATGTCATCATGCGACAGAAGCAAGAGGAAGAGCGTCAGAATGAGATCATGAGGTTAGTAGTTCTTTCTTTATCTATGTTTACTGTTCCAGATTATACTGATTGGTATCACTGTTCGTCAAACTAAGCGACATCTAGCAGGCTCGTCATCTTTTTCATAACATTTCACCATGCGGAAAATCATTGATTTATTATTTTTTATTTCATCAATTTCATCATGATGCACCTGCTATTCCTTGAATCTTGACTGTAAAACGATATAAGAATTAATTGAAACTCGAGTCAATTATATAATGACCATATAAATTTTAAAGATATATGTTATTTAATTGTAAATAGAATGTAGTTAGCATCTGTTGGGCAATCTTCATTTTTCAAAATACAATAGATTCTTAAAGAAATGAAGGGCTCTACGACAAAAACCAAGCGTGTAAGTCCATCGGAACAAATTTTTCAGGAGAGGGAGAAAACCTTCTTAAAAGTCGAATTCTTCAAAAAAAAATGAGAGAAAGTACATTCGAGATTTGAAGTTTTTTTTTTGCAAATATCAATAAAAAAATTTTTGAAAATGTTAATACTTTGACTGAAAAGTTAAAAACTAAGTTTGAAAAATAGTTTCTTTAAAAAAAATGGATTTTCTAATACTCTACAGTGTTATTTTTATATGAAATATTTATTTTATTTATATTTTGTAACTATTTAGTACAAAAGAAGAATATTATAATTAAAAAAAAAAGATAATATTTTCGTATATGATTAGAGTTTATCGACATAATTGGCATTTATAAAAGCATTTTTCTCGGTTTTATAACCTTCTCCGCTATTTCTTTTAAGCTTGCCAACAGCTTTGGTGTCTCTAGAATAAGGCCCAGGTACATTTTCTTCGTCTGGTACGTACTTTAAATTTCATTTTCAAAATGGTAAACAATATGAATGCGCATGAGTGTCGCGCAGAACGATCTATGGCACTTACATATGCGGTTATAGAAAATTACAAGTTTTAAAAACGAAGTACCGATTGTTAATTGTTTTTAATTATTTTTTATTTAAATATTTTACTCTCAATTACGAATCATGGTGATTATATCTTTTAATTTCCTGTGTTTATTCTTCTACTGTTATTATAATTTTACGATTGGCATCAAAACCGTAGTTATTTGTCATCATTTTTCAGATAGGATATTTTTAAAACTGAAATTTTCAATCTTGTCGTGGAATGTTGTTTCTCCGATTCAACAGGTCTAGTATTTTATTCAATCATCGTCGTATCTTCATTTGTTTCTAATTATACTAATTAATTATTATTATTTAGTCTTGCTGTTTTCTTTTCCAAAAATTCCCAAAAATCAATTTCCAAATCCATAAAAGTTCGATAAATGAAATGCTGAGTCTAACTTTTTCTTCAATGCTTCTTTGATGTATCATCAGCGAAATTTGATCATGATAAGCGCAATATCGCATATATGTATCGAATTTCCTTTTAAGCATAATAATTAGTTTCTTGTGATACATTTAAATATTTAAAAGAATCATTTTTGAACCAATGATTTTTCGATAGCTACGGTGAAATAAGCTACTTATAATTAAAAACAATAAACAAAGGTAAACTTAAAGGCTAATTGTTAAATGTATAAAAATTTGTTTGGATTTTAGTTAATAGTCATATCCATTGGTACGTCACTAGTCTACTATAAAGTGAATAAGGAGGTAATTCTTCCATTGAGAGACGCCCACATTATAATTTTCTTCCTTCAATGAAATAAAGGTCAAACTCAAGTGGTGTCTGTCTTGTAAGGATGGCGTATTTAATTAAATTTCACTATATTTATTGCTGTCGCTTCTCCAAATAACTAATTTCAATGTTTTTCCAAACTAATTTCACTAATTTCAATATCTAATTTTGAAAAATGAGGTACCAATCAAAAAGTATTTATATGATCTATTGCATGGAATTTTTCCATTAATTTTTCGAATTTCAATGAATAAGTTTCACGGTGGCTATATTAGGATTGCATTATGCATACGGAATTTCAATCATCTTTTAGTTTTCACCTCTTAAACACTTCTACAAGTAGAAACTTGTTTAAGAATGAATACTTATATTATGACGTTTGCTTTTGAGAGTCGATATAATGGTGCATGCTAAGACGAACCCCCTAAGATTGATTATTCTGCTTCATTAAAATCAGCATATATATCAAATCTACGGTATTAAATATTCATTAAACAAAGACAATTTTTCAAAAGAAGATTTTCCAATGCTTGGCGTCGAATAAATTATTGTAGGATCATGCGTGAATACTCTACTATGTAATTTTCGTGTTGTCTGACTATAAACGGATATTTCCACTTTGTAGTTAGTGTAGTAGAATCTTTTGTATACCTGTCCAAACAAAGTACATAGAAAAACAAAAAATAATAATCGTTAAGGGTGTGTTGGACCTAAGTGTTAAACTCAAAATTCCATTTTCCATTTTCCATTTTCCTCAACGAAAATTATAGATAAATATTTTTTCGCTCTGTAGCGCTAATCTTTTTTCAAATATAATACTGCACACTGATTAAAAAAATATTTTATCTCAATACTTTTTGCATAAAATGAAGAATTCAAAATTTAAGTTCAAAATTAATATTTTCAATTTACTTAGAAAATATTTCAATTATATATTTTGTCGCTCGGTCCACATAATTCTAGTTAAAAATTAATTAATTCCACAGAGGAAAAAAATTTCAAATTTAATTTTTATTGCGAGTAAAATGAAGAAATTGAATTTTTAGATTAGAACTTGGCTCCAAAATGGAAAATAAATCTGGTTATACGTAGATTAAGACTGCATGGTATAAAGATTTTTTCAAATCTAACATTATATGTAGCACATTATCGAACCGATAAGATTCGTGAGGAAATAATAAGCTATTATGAATTATACATCAGAGACAGGTATTTATCTGACCCATAAATGATTGTTATATCTCTTCATAACTATTTTCTCAACTTTACCTGTAAATCGGCCTTGGCCGATTTATTTCTTCACGGCTTATTTTATACGATTACAGATTTATTTCCTTTGGATTTAACTCTCCAAATCTGCATTCATTTTCAAAGACATGATTCAAAATTGTACAATTCATAGCACTTTTCACAGGTCACAATTTCTTCAATTAGAATAAGTGTAATAATAATTTGTTACTTTTTAATAAATAGAATACTTTTTAAAACCAATCCATTTTAAATGGTCAGACTCTACATTTTATGTCGCAGAATCTCTCGGAGATAAAATATGTTATATTTTTAGAGGGAATTAGGAATTATTAATTAAGTATTTTTGCGATTTGTGAAAAATAAGACGTTTTCTACGAAGTTAAGGGTATTTGAATGTGTTTCTTTGTTCTTCAAAAACAACGCAATTTTTTTATTTAAACTTTTATAATGAGAAAAAATAAGAAATGTTCAAAATTAATAAAATGGCGGCTATTTTTCAGAAAAAATGTATTATAGTCCATTTTTGCAAAAAACCCACTGATGTATTGTTTGGCAATTTTTACTACCTCAAAGAAAAAGCTTTGTTATGGTGACAAAATCGAATTTCTAAAAAAGTGTTTTTTTTTTTAAATATATATTATACATATATAATCTGTATGTAACAATCATTGGGTGTAATAATACTGTACTTACGTATAAGTACCACAAATAAGATAAAAATGCTTGCTTGTTCGAACCAAAGCCCTAAACCTTGTTTTGAATCTATTTGTTCTATGTATAAAGCACTGATGCATTGTACGATAAACAAGCCTCTTTTCACGGAAGAGAAAAACACAGAAATCCTCCAGAAATGTATTATTTCAGAGCGTCATGTAATGCAATGTTTTGCTAATCATTTGTTTTGGGACGGTCTAGTACATCTTGTCGGTCGGGAAAAAGCTCTGCTTTGGCCTACAAAATTGAAACTAATATCGCAAAAGACTATCATGGTGAAATATATATTTGAAGGAAATGCTTGTAGGGAATTATTGAAGGAAGCTGACAAACTTGACGATAAAGAAATTTATAAAGATATCATAAATTTCTTTATAAATTTCTTTATCGTATATATATATATGTTTTCTTTGACACCATATATTACTGCATATTCAAGATAATGGACAAGATTGTGAATTCATGCTTCACGTTAAAAAGACTCGAATCGATTGAGAATATAAGCTCTGGTCCGAACAAGCAAGTGAATCGGTTCATCGAGAGTTTCTTAAGTTTTGGAAAAGACGAAAAGTTAATTTGATTTCACAAGTTTCATATCCGCAAAAATTGAAAGAATAAGCAACAGTTGAATTTTCATCACTTGTTTCCATAAAAATTAATTTTCATGACTTGTTTGTTTATTTAAAACATTTTTTCTGGAAGAGTGGCATTCTAAATAATCGACAATTTACTTGTGAAATTTAAATAATAAAGCTTAAACTCATGAAAATACTTATTTAATACATCAATTCATGATTTTCCAAGAAATAACCTTTCTCTAAGGATATCTCGAAAAAAGGAGCAGCTACGGTTTTGAGTTATTAGAGGCACAAGGAATGAAACTGCGTTCGCGTACTTTTTAGTGTCATACATTATCATGTAAAATTACTTACCTCTAGCAAAGATATTGTACCTAGATGCGGTAAGGGCCAGGATTGGGGACGCTGAAAATCTATAGGTTACTACTTTTGAACCTGAAGCGGGAAGTATACTTTTCGTTCCCAGCCTGTAAAAGATAAGGTGAATTTCCAGGTAATGACCTTTTTTAATGATCTTCTCTCGGGAGCGAACGTCCCCTTCACTGCACGGCTGACAGATCTAAGTCCTCTTCTACTGTTCCCTCGCAAGCAATGTTCAGCCCTACTTTCCCCCAACATTTTAATTTTCTACACAATTTTTGAGGTAGAAAATAAGACAATAAGTATAACGTATAACCTTACTATCTATTAGTTCAATTTCTAACCGTAAATGAAGATAGCATCCATCAACTCGACTTCGTCGGTCACAATATATGAAACTTAGAATAAGCGAGGGTAAGTTAGTAGAATTAGTTGTTCAAAATTATAAGTTTAGTTTTCATAAAAAACTTTTCGATGGAGAATCTCAGTGGAAATGTGTAAATCGAAAGTGTCGTGAATATTTAGTAACTGCAAACTGCTGTAGAGGAACCTTGGCGAAAAATAGAAAAACGTGTTATTTTAGATAACAACGAAGAATAATGTGGAGATGCACATTTTTCAGAGTCAAAACATTTCAGCAACTGCGAAACGAAAAACCTTTGAAAATCTTTCTGAAAAGCCTTCAAAAATGGTTTGAACCAGTGTTAGTGAAATTCACAAAAATTTACAAGTAGATCAGTAATGTCCAACGTAGTGATGGGATATCGAAATATTATATTACGTGAAATTGTCGCCTCTCCCCATGTCACGTATACTATGTTTCATATCATCAATTGAAAATTCGACTTTCGATGCCTTCCCTTTAGTTGTTGTTTTTTACTGAAACTGCACCTTTCAATCCGCTATGAAGGCATCAAAAGTCGAATTTTCAATTTTTATGTTTTAAAAAAAATATATCATCGATATTTAAAATAACATTATTTTAATGTTCAAATAAATAATTGCTTATATTAATTAGAAACACATTTTTATTCAAATCTTTTTATTAAAGTATCAAAATGTATGTTAATACTACTTTGAATTTAGTATTATATAATACTATTACAATTATTATAAAAGTATTTTTAAGAAACAAAATTTTTGATTTATTGATCGATATTAGGAAAAATATCGATATTGACTTTGCCTCATATGCGACGCATACCGCTTGAACATATCATATGTCTGCGACGAAGCGGGTAAATTTTTTTAGATATTTTTCACGATTAAAACGAAAGCTACTTACTCTGTCAAAAAAGGTTAAGGGAGCATAATTAGATTTTTAAAAACCAATAATTATGTTTCTTATCATTTTTATATATCTCGCGTTATTTTGTTCAAAATTTGAATTTTCGATTTTTCAAGAAAATTCAAAGAGTTGTTATATGCCAATCTTGTAGGGCGTTCAAAAAGTACACGGAGAGAAAAGATATGGTTGAGCCAACAATAATTATGGAAAAATATGGGGTGACCATATCTATGGTTGGTACAACCATAGTTTGATCAGCGCAACCAAACAAATAGATAACCTAAGTAATTGAATGGGTTGCGCTGACCAAACCATAGCTGCAGCAATCATAACTATGGTTGCCCCATATTTTTCAATATTTCCAATATAATAGTCTGCCAATTTTTTGTTTTTCAAAAATTCATAAGGATAAATTGTTCGAGTTGTTTTATACTACGAATATTCATCCATAGAATTTGTGAGTTAAAAAAAAGTGGTCTCAAAAAATTTTTAAATGCTCCAACTTTTGGAATTTTTATCCAAAATGGTTGGTCAACCAAATTGACCTTCATTTTAGGACACTTAAGGATTATACCAAAGGCCAATCCGTTCGGTCAATTCTTTCGAAATATACCGTGTTGAATAGAATAAAATTAAAATTTTAAGATTTTATCGTAAAAGCAGAGCTAATTCTATTCATTTTAATACCTGATTTTCCTTTTAGGTTTCAATGTACAAAAATAGAATGCATTATCTCACAAATGTCATTTCCGGCTATTCACATGGTGTTAACGGTATTGGAGCATTTTCAAACCACTAAAAATTAATGTAGACTCACTCAAATCCGCCATTGTGTCCACATCTTAGCAATACGGGGTTTTTGAGGCCGCAAAAATAATATTTTCGAAGTGTCGTTTTTTTTATCGATAGTTTTTCGATTGTACGACAGGGGCTATCTGCTTATTTTCTGCAAAAACAAATTTGTTTGGCTAAAACTGGGATTTTTACAAGTATTGTGACGCGGGTTGAGGGGTGCGGGTGAGCAGTACTTACATTTTGCCAAGTCCCTGTCCAAGCAAAAAAGGTACAAAACTTCACATACACTTTCGCATCATTATGTATATGACCGGCCTTACCTACCATACTTCCAGTGCAGTTTGTAGTAATCGTCAATGAGGTCGCTACGAAACAGCTGATGTGATGCCCGCAAGGCGAATCGAGCGCGAAATTTAAATATAAAAATTGCAGGTTCGGGCTGTAAGGGACAAAAGTCCTCCTCGCGTTGTGCTGAAATAATAATTAAATAACTTGGAAATAAAAAAGGTTATTCGATTAAAAAAAAACACCGATTTTACTAACAAAATAATGAGAGTCTTTATTCTTTCGAAGAAGATCCGTACAGATTTCTGGTCAGTATATCTCTGAAGACATTCGCCCACGCAGGAGCGTCCTTTGGGTCCTCGCCCCTCCACTTAGAGGGTTGGGCCCTCTTCGTATCTAGGTTCCACCCCTAACGTCCAAGATTCTACTATTTTCGTTTCTGCTTGCCTAATACTTCTAGTTCTATTTCCTAAATTAAATTCTAAATTATGTATTTCTATTTTAAATGCTTAGGTTTGTTACATTATTTATTGTTCAAGTATTTGTTAGATTCTATTTATTATTACTTTATCTCCTCGATATTCAACATTATAGTACTTACAACTGTTACTAATCAGATAATTATTATTAGTTATGCTATTTATTTATTAATAACTAAAGGCTTATTTTTCTATCAACTCAGTATTATTATCCGATTTATCATTTATACATATTCATACACACATATAGATATAATCAATCCATTAATTTATATTTAGAACAATTTCACATATTATTTATATGATTTGTGTTTATTAATAATGTAATTCTATTTCTATATAATAAAAAAGGGAAAGTCGCCATGCGTCCCATCTCCAGTCTCAGAACTCTATAGCTTTTTAATATTTTAGAATTCAAGGAATTACGTGAACTAACGAAACCCAGGACTCTCGCTCGCTTCGAATTACAGGGTCCGATATAAAAAACTAGCCTTTGTCGAAAGGCTTTCTATGATTTTTATGACTTACATCTGCTTAGCAGATTTTAGTGTGCTTTATAGTTTACAACCCGCACAGGATGACACAGGATGCCTTTAGTTTCCTAAGCTTGAGTGG
>UCOK01016039.1:0-11657 GCA_900474325.1 Synergus umbraculus
GCATTACATTTTGATTACTTGAGAAGCTATATTCATAAAATTCATTTTCAAAAATTACAATAAAGCATAACTTTCTTATTTTTCAATGAAATGAATTAATCTTACAGGTCAAGTGATTCATCTGGACATAAGGGGAATCTTCATTTACCTTACACCAACTTTAAATTTTAATTATTTCAGAAATTATAGTCGAAAAATTACTTTTTTAAAAATACAATTAACCATAACTTTCTTATTTCTCAATTAAATGCATTCATCATACAGGTCAATCGATTCGTCTCGACATAAAGAGTATTCATTTTCCTTATAAGTCAACTGAAAATTTTGATTTTTTGAAAACATAAAGCGAAAAATTAACTTTCAAAATTATAAATAAACATAACTTCATTATTTTTTAATGAAATGCATTAATCATATAGGTCAATCGATTCGTCTTGATGAAAGGAATCTTCATTTCCCTTACACCAGCTTTAAATTTTCAATATTTGAGAAGTTATAGTGGAAAAATGAATTTTACGAAAATTATAAAAGTACATAAAACTTTTAAAATTAAATATTTTCTGAAGCCCTTGTAAGAAATTCATCTAGGTATATAGTGAAATAACTATGCAAAACTTCATCAATTTATCTCTACGCGTTTTCAAGAAATTGCTGGATTGCGACACACATTCACACACACACACACAAACATACACACATGCATCCGGACATTTTTTCAGATCATCATATTAGATATATTGCCTTTGAAATAGGTTCAAAAAAATCTTTTTTAGGAAACTGGATTTTGTCGCCACTACAAAAGCTTCCTCTATGAGGAAGAAAAAGAACAATTTTACTGAAATAATTTTCATCAAATAATTAACTAAGAATTAAGATTAAATAATTAAGATTAATTAACTAAGAATAACTAAGCGAGAATGACATATACAGTTAACCCTAAATGGAAAAATTGAGTGCATAAAGAGTGTCAAGGAGATTTTATCAGCTCTGCATTGGTGACAAATTAGCACAAATATTTTTGTTCATAGAAACATTCGTGTCGAACCTAAATGTATAATTTATAATTATTTTAAACAAGGGAAATCACATTTGTAAATCCACGTTTTATAATCTACGTGGAAATTCCAGCTTTATATTATTACGTGAATTTTAAAATGGATTTGTGTGTGCATTTTAACATCCCTGTTGGAAGTAAAAATATAGAAAAGGATAGAGATTTTAGAGATTTTCTATCCCTCCCAAGTGTACATTTTGCATGCATGGATTGCAAAAGGGATAAAAAGATTGGTGTGGATAGACGAAGGATACAGAAAGGTAGAAAGATGGAGATTTATTTTAGGACACTAAACAAATATACTAAGTATGAATCATTTATAGATATAGAGTTACACCACCGTCGGAAATTGTCCATACACTGAGAAACTCTGTGTTAGAAAAATTACTATTATCGACAGCAATAAGTCAGGCCAAACATCGTTCTAAAAACATACAATGTTCCAAAGACGTTTTTGGAACATTTTTAATTGATTGAGAATGCGGTAAATGGGTGCGACTTGGAACGCGACACGACTTGGGTAAGGTGGTGGGGACGCGACACCAATTTTACGCGCGGAAAAAATTTACGTGCGGAACTAGAGTTAGAGTCGCTGTGTGGATTCACCTTAATGGCTACAAGCTATTACATGTTTTGATCCGCGAAAATCGACAGTGATGTAGTTTCTCCTTGTGTTTGAAGTGCGATAAATCGAAGTGAATGAAGACCAGAAAAGTAAGAATCATATATTTATAAAGGGAATTTAATATATTTTGTGATATCATATCGGTTTCATGAAAATGTTTGCACTAAAAAATTTTCTGATCATTCTTTGAGAGCTTTGCATTTTCCAGTAGTGGGCACCAAAATTTTATCAGATGTAGGCACCCTGCTTTTTTCATTTAGTGCGTGTGTGTGTCCGAAAAACTGTCAAAAATTATTATTAGTGTTAACATAACTTCTCCTGACGGGGTCGAGAGGTTAAAAAAAAAATTAAAAAAAATTGAATACAACACGTGCCATCGGCCAGTGCATTTGAGATGCGCTGACATGCATGCCGGTTATTACACCTGCATACACTGCGATTCCGACTACGAATAATTTTTGTTTTCATTCTTATATTTATTTTTGCTGCTATGAAGGCTTTTTGGTTATTTTTCATTAATCTTTGTGTCACTATAGGTTTGAAAATGAATAAATTTCCTTTTTTCCTCCATTTCTTGGCGTTTGATTTCACATTTTTTAATATTTAGAAGACTTTTCAGGGGTGCCCACAACCGGTTAAAAAAATTGTTTCGGTCGAAATCGAGTACTCTATAAAAAGTTGAATTTTTTTTCCAACAAAAACGAATCAATACTATCACTAGTAGTTAGCTAAGGTCTCTAGCTTTCTATTGATATGCTTATTGCTGCATAAAATTCATTTGGTCAAAAGTTATAAAGAAAATACCTAAATATGCCCATAACCGGACCACCTCCCCTACTTTTTGTTTAGAAAATAATCCACTTTTTTTTGCGTTGCCGAACCACATCGTATCAAATTGCTTTGCAATTCCAGTGACGCAATGCATGCTGTCAGACACACAACCAAAAATAATATCAGAAAATTTTAAGTTTATTAGATGCGACGAATTTTTTACTCCAAAGAAAGGTTTTTTGCTTAAAACAGCTTTTTGTATGTGTTTGATATTGTCTTCAGCATTTCTCTCTTTTGAGAGGACACTTTGCCCAGGGTGAAATCACTGATTACCGCCGTAAGCACCGTTGAATTGAGTGAACCATTGCACGCAACAAATTAGAGCAAAAATTTTAATGGGAATCACAGAATTATCTATAGTACAGGGAACTACTTCCGTAGAAAGACTGTGCATAGTATCAACGAATGGCCTCAGGAATGCGTTCATACTTGGTTTATCTTTCCCATACCAAAGTCCTGCCAGGACCAATTCTTTTGTTCTCACTTCTATAGGTAATTCATTAATCATTAGAAAGATAGGCCAAATAGAACTCTTCGAACTTTCAAATAGAGGTGCTCCATCCGTGTTGAAAGTGAGTGTTGCATATTGCCTTCTGTCACTTGTGTCCAATTTTTTAAGAAAATCACGATATCTTCGACCGTCGTAGATATCTTGAATGTAACCTTTCTTGTAAACTCTTTCATTTACAATATACTTGTAATATTCAGAGTTTGCCTCTATCAATTTTGAGATTGGCTCGCAAACATTAAACATGACAAAAAAATCTTTGTACGCACTATCTTTGACGTTAATTTTTGTTTTACATAGTGAACAGTTCACAAACTCATCTTTCCGTCGAAATTCACCTATGCGCCACATATATGCACCACAGTGTGTGCAAATCGCATGCAGATAAACACAATTCTTTGAACAAAACAATTTGTCGATTAAATATTTGCTTGCTGGCAAAACTTTTTGGTCGAAAATACAATTTTCTAAGTTGAACAAGTCGTAAATTTCTGAAATGCATAGTGCATGAATAAGCGAGTATTTTATAATTAAAATAATGATTTCGTCTACGCTTCTAGTTACTGTTTTATTAATAGGATCGTTGAAGTGCTCGTTTCTGGTCATGTCATCGAGAGACTTATAAGTTTCCCTCGATGAAAATTCATCATATTCTCTTTGTGCGCAATGTCATCCATCTGCAATTCATTATCATTGAAGGCGTCGAAGAAGAAATCATCATCTTCATCTACATTCTGAAATGTATAAACGCATACATTAGTGTGAAAATTGTGGAAAGGATTCATGATGTTGGTCAATTGTAGGCGCAGCTTCTTCTTATTGAAAAAACGGCCCAGTCCAAACCAACATCGATGAGTTTAAGAAATGTAAAGATGTCAAGTTTTTTAGTCTACTATTCTCAGTTTAATAATCAAGCTTATTAAGCTTTTTTAGCTTTCTCCAGACGACGTCCGGCCTCTTCAGAAAAACATATCATGGTAAACAGTTGTGGGTGATTGAGAACAATTATTCTACAAATAACAGTTAAAGATAAAAACAGTTAGTGGCAATTATAAGGATGTTATACGAACATACTCCTAACACATAAAATCATTTTTTGACAGACACGTACCTAGAGTTGGTATAAAAATATGTGCACGTATTGTGTATGTAACAGTGTAGGTTAAAATTTGTAGAGATTTTTTATCATCGTTGCAGACTTGTATGTTATAAAATATTGGTAAAATTTAAAAAAACAAGCGGGTATAGACTCGCTTGCGTGTGGAAACAAAAAAGTCAGTCGATTTCGACGATCAATATTTGAGGTTATGAGTGGAGCTATACTGCCCCCTGTCGGAGTGTCATTGATGAGTTACGTTGCGACTATATTATTAAAAGGCGGTTAATTTAAAATCGGGGTTATACAGATTTTATGGGGTTGAAATAGATTTCACTAAGAGACTCGATGTCGGATCGTTTGTTTACATTGTTTTTGTGTTTAATTATATGATACTTGGTCAGGTAGATATATAAATTTCGAGTCAAAAATCGCACAAAAAGATAAAATTTCAGTTGTAAATAGCTTGGTTGACAGAGCCGTTACTCTAGCAGACAAAAAATTCAGACTGCAAAACTTAGACCTGGTGCATAAAACCCTAAAAAATAATAACTATCCGACGTGGTACATTGAAAAATTTGTTACAAGAAGACTTAAACAAATCAAAAATAAACGAAACAACGCATCGACAAATGACACTCAAGAATGTAATAAAAACTTGGACCTAAAAAGTATCATAGTCATCCCTTATATAGACGAAATATACAGACCCATAAAAAGACTGTTATATAACTACAACGTCACAATGATTTCGAACTATTACAAAGACCCGTACAAATGTTTCCCTAGTAACAAAGATATCATCCATTTTGACTACAGGACGAACGTCAGCTATCGCATTCATTGTGAATGTGGTTAGGTGTACATAGGGCAGACAAAAAGATATTTGAAAGACAGAATCAGGGAACACAAAAACGATTGCAAAAAAGACTCTCGCAGTACGGCCCTGGTATCCCACTCTCACACACAAGACCACAATTTTCACTTTTCTAATGCCAGAATAATCAGCACAGAACATAACTACAGGAAAAGAATATTTAAAGAAATGTTCCATATAATTAAACACAAAAACAATGTAAACAAACGATCCGACATCGAGTCTCTTAGTGAAATCTATTTCAACCTCATAAATGACACTCCGACAGGGGGCAGTATAGCTCCACTCATAACCTCAAATATTGATCGTCGAAATCGACTGACTTTTTTGTTTCCACACGCAAGCGAGTCTATACCCGCTTGTTTTTTTAAATTTTACCAATATTTTATAACATACAAGTCTGCAACAATGATAAAAAATCTCTACAAATTTTATCCTACACTGTTACATACACAATACGTGCACATATTTTTATACCAACTCTAGGTACGTGTCTGTCAAAAAATGATTTTATGTGTTAGGAGTATGTTCGTATAACATCCATATAATTGCCACTAACTGTTTTTATCTTTAACTGTTATTTGTAGAATAATTGTTCTCAATCACCCACAACTGTTTACCATAATATGTTTTTCTGAAGAGGCCGGACGTCGTCTGGCGAAAGCTAAAAAAGCTTAATAAGCTTGATTATTAAACTGAGAATAGTAGACTAAAAAACTTGACATCTTTACATTTCTTGATCCACGCTATTCAACAAACGACAACAACACCGTCAAATCTTATGGATGAGTTTAGTTTTTTTGATAATGCAGGTATTTTCTGCATTAATATTTTTTACTATTTTTTAAACAGTTAGATTGAAAATGAGAAATTAGTTAACCATACAGCATTGTTATATCATTTAAAATATAAAAATTCCACAATCACCAAATCTTTAAATTTTAATCTTACCTACTTTGTAATAACAATAAAATACACTACTCACAAAAATTAAAGGATATAAAAAAAGTTCCAAATTTTTAGGTGATTTTCAACATAGGATAACTCGGAGAAAAATGGTCGTACAGAAAATAAAAAAAAAGAAACTTGTAGCTCCAGCTTTAATTTGAGTCAATGGTGAGCTCTATACGATGATGTGCCCCAGAGTAATCGTTGATCAAAGCAGAAAAGTCAATTTTAACTTTGACCATCAATTGCTCCGGGACAAATGATCGTACAGAAAATGGAAGCAGGGTTTTCGAAACTGCAAAACATTCTCTATGAATGATCTATTAAATTTTAAAATTTAAGGATATTTGGAAAACTTGGTATAACTTTGGTTATAGTGGTTGACCGAAGGATACCGTTAGTAATTTTTCAACCTTAATGTGTCCCTAAAAAATCCTCAAAGATGCAAAGCGCTGCTATTTTTTTTTTCTTAGTGTCCCGGAGGTTTAAATTTCTCATTTCTATCAAAAACCACTGTCACAAGCAATTTTTTCATTTTTATTCATTTTTTCAACTTCAAAATGATTTTTTTTACCAATAATGTGTAATTTCTCTGTTCTTAGGCATCAATCACCAAGAAGAAATGGAAAAAAATTTTTTGAAATAAAATTTTTTTAACGTTTTCACTTACTGCCATCATTAGCGTTACCCAAAGCGTTTCGCTTCTTCCGCGCACGTGTGTGCGTGTGATAGGTGTGTACGCGCTGCGTGTGTGTCTGTTTCTTTAGGAGGAATGAGACCCGGTGGTTCGTCAGTTTCACCGTATTTAACGACTCCAAACTCATCCTCCAAAGTGTGTGTGTGTGTATGTGTTAAAGGACCTCTAAACTGCAACTTCTACCTGTCTGTAACCCTCTTGGAGAAGAGCAACAAGTCGAGCCACATCTGCGGCAGATAAGTGTCGCCTTGGCATATCAAAAAAGAATTAATAGAGCTCTTTTTCGCTGTTCGAATAGCTTTCTAAAAAAGAGGCAAAAGGAAATTTGGGTTTTGTGTGAACTGAAGCAGGATCTCATCCACAATTAAAATAACTGTTTGTCGGTATTCGGATAGTCTATCCGCCTTTGCAGAAATGATTCATACTGAGTGGGTGTGTTTGAGGGGGTATTAAAATTATAATTTAATTTTAAATGTCATTTTTATAATTAATTAAATTGTGGACGAATTCCTGCTTCATTTCACAAAAAACCCAATGGGAGGACGACGCTTTATCCTAATGCAAGATAATGCTCGTCCTCGTACCGCAGTGCTTACGCGAAATTTCCTTGCCACCAACGATGTTACAACGCTTAATCATTCACCTATGTGTCCCGATTTGAACTCGGTTGAGCACGTTTGGGATTTGCTCAAACGACGATTGCAACAAAATTATCCGCAACTGCATAACTTGGGACAGTTGACCAATGCATTGTTGCAATGTTGGCAAGGGATTACGCAGCATGACATTCGTCGGTGCATTAATATGCGAGAACGCTTAAACGCAGTGATCCAGAACAGAGGTGTCAATACGCGGTATTAAACTGTAGCCCGGAAGTTTAGAGGCCCTTCAACACACACACGCACACACACTTTGGAGGATGAGTTTGGAGTCGTTACATACGGTGGAACTGACGAACCACCGGGTCTCATTCCTCCTGAAGAAACAGACACACACGCAAGGCGTAACACCCACCCACACACACGCACACTCACGTGCGCGTAAGAAGCGTAAATCCGACCGTGTAACCTCCACGTGGTACGCTTTGGGTAACGCTAATGCCGGCGGTAAGTAAAAAAGTATAAAAAAAAATTTTTTCCATTTCTTCTTGGTGATTGATGCCTAAGAATAGAGAAATTACGCAATATTGTCTAAAAAATCATTTTGAAGTTGAAAAAATGAATAAACATGAAAAAATTGCTTGTGACAGTGGTTTTTGATAGAAATGATAAATTTAAACCGCCGGGACACTAAGAAAAAAAATATCGCAGCGCTTTGCATCTTCGAGAGTTTTTTAGGGACACATTAAGGTTGAAAAATTACTAACAGTATCCTTTGTTCAACCACTATATCCAAAGTTATACCAAGTTTTCCAAATATCCTTAAATTTGCAAATTTTCAACTTTTTCTCAGTCAACATCATCACTTTGAAAAAATTTTGTTTATCATTAGTCACTGATTTTATGTCACAGAGAATGTTTTGCAGTTTCCAAAACCCTGCTTCCATTTTCTGTACGATCATTTGTTCCGGAGCAATTGATGGTCAAAGTTGAAATTGACTTTTCTGCTTTGAACAATGATTACTCTGGGGCACATCATCGTATAGAGCTCACCATTGACTCAAATTAAAGCTGGAGCTACAAGTTTCTTTTTTTTTATTTTCTGTACGACCATTTTTCTCCGAGATATCCCATGTTGAAAATTACCCAAAAATTTGGAACTTTTTTTATATCCTTTAATTTTTGTGAGTAGTGTATTATATTACCTGACTGCGATCCATTTCAAAATTTTCAATCAATTCTGGATCTTCCGCTAATGATTGAATGATTTTTTGAGTGCTGGGATTGCAAGTTTCAAGATCACTCTTCTTCGTTGAGAGTATCTGAAATAAATGAACCGTAAAAAATTTTTATTTAAATTTACATTGTACAATTTAAAATATAAAATTTTTTCATTCACAGTTATAAATTATTTTACCGCAAATTTTTCTGTTATACTATTTTCTTCTATGTGAAGATCCATAGAACTGTCATGTGCACCAAAGTCCTCATCATTGTCGATTTTCACATAACTTTGTGAATTTTGAATTTCATATACCATTTCCGTGTCATCTTCTTCAAGTAGGTTAGACTCTGTTGCCTGCTGTAATTAATATAATTGCTCTTAAAGTTTCTTCTGAAAATTGTTATTTTTTTATTCCAATTTTTTATCATTTCTTCAAAAATCAATAAAAAAACTAGTTGTGAAGTATGAAGTTTTATGAACTTTTGTGCTCATTTAAAATTATAACATTTTCTTAATTTTAAATAAA
The DNA here is from genome assembly GCA_900474325.1 of Synergus umbraculus. NCBI lineage: Eukaryota > Metazoa > Arthropoda > Insecta > Hymenoptera > Cynipidae > Synergus > Synergus umbraculus. The sequence goes on from UCOK01016039.1 coordinate 8,987, forward strand.
ATACAATTATATTAAATGTCAATCTCTGTATCAATCTGATAATAATATATATTGATGTAAAGAATAAATCTTATTTATGATCCAACATCAAAAAATTTAAGTTTTTGAAATTATTTCAGTAAAATTGTTCTTTTTCTTCCTCATAGAGGAAGCTTTTGTAGTGGTGACAAAATCAAGTTTCCTAAAAAAGGTTTGTATGAACATATTTCAAGGGCAATATATCTAATATGATGTTCTGAAAAATTGTCCGTATGCGTGCGTGTGTGTGTGTGTGTCACAATCCAGCAATTTCTTGAAAACGCGTATAGATAAATTGATGAAATTTTGCATAGTTATTCCACTATAAAATTTATTTTTTTATTATAAATTTTCAAATAATCAACATTCAAAGAAGATGTAAAAAGAAAGAAAATTTCTTATGTCGAAACGAATCGATTGACCTATAAGTTTAATTCATTTCATTAAAAAATAAGAAGCTCTCTGACAATCAGCTGACCATCAGACAGCAATCCGGAACCTGGAAAAACTTAACCACTTGAACTTACTCTTACACTCGTCACATTTTTTATGTTTCATATTAACTCTGAGCCATGGGGGCTCAGAGTCAGACACACAAACTCACACTGACGTCCAATCCGCATCGCATAGGCATGAAGAGGATTCTGGTCAAGGTGCACGGATGTGATTCCCGTGCACGATAACGACCAGGAAGATGACAGCTAATCAGTCGGTCGCCTGCAAATTTGGTACTCCTAGCGCGAATCCTGGGCCCGGCGAGTCAACCTGGATTATCGGTCGTAGTCAGGACAGGAAGAAATTTAGAGTTCGAAAATTCTCGATAATTTAAAATTGTGTAAGGTAACAAAGAACTTTACAGTAACTTACGTAATTTAAGAGAATTTACGAGAATGTATGAGAATTAACATTTTTTAACATGATCTAGGAAAAAAATTAATAGTACAATTATTTATTGATAATAATGGGGTGTAACTATTATAAACACATAATTAAATAAATGTTAATCAATAAAATTTGCATTTACTGTGGTATTTAGCATTCTAAAATACGTCGCACTCGACCGGTAATGTCGAAATCTGTAGTAAAATCTTATCTGAGAGAGTTCTGAGCATTATTTTCATAGGAGTTTTGCTGAAATTCATTTTTATCGATAAAGAAAGTGAAAAATTGTGATATAATTGATATAAATGATATGTTATAAAAAAATGATAAAAATTAAAAAAAATATATTCTCATAAAAATCTCGAAAATTGCAGGGTAATTTATTTTAAAGTTACCTTCTCGGTAACGTTACTGAGGTTACACTAAGAACTCTAGAGAGATTACTCGTTCACTCTGTGCAAGCTTAGCAAATTCCAATCGTTCTTTATGACAGGCGTTAGCAATAAATTGAGGATTTTGAAAAATTATGTTACGTTTGTCACAATACTACTTGGTTATTTACACGATTCAGTTAGAAGGTACACTCCACTTGCTCGAAGTCATGAAAATGTTCTTTGCTTCCTTTTACGTCTTCAATAGAATGTTACCTGACATTGTATCTGCAACGTTGCAATTCCTTCAAGAATACTTTCTGCAAATACTGTCAAAAACAACAAGCAAATGTCGGCAACATATTCAAGTTCAAAAAAGAATCTTATCATAATTTTCTAAGCTGCGAGATGTTCAAGCACCAAATCAGTGAACTACTGTAACAAGGTAGTTACTTAAGCGGGTAAGAGTAGGAGGAGACTGTCGAAAGTGAGTCGAAAAGTGTTCAAGTCAGTAAAACCTGACTCCAGCCGTCGGGAATCGAACCCTTGGCCGCCGGCTAGAGCCCGATACGTTACCACTACGTCACGGAGTCTGGGTACTAAAATGGTTCTGGCTAATGGTATTCTAGTCCCAGCGTGACGTCACTCGTCGATCAGCTATGGAGAGGAAGGGGAATTTGTGTGACGTGTACCCGTACCACGTCACACCTGGATGCGGGGGAAGGAAGGCATCTCAGTTAAGTCCCTTGTAACACCTCCCCCCCTTTTCGGAAGGGATCTTCCCTTCCGGGACCCCTACCTAGCTGCTGTGTCCGTGAGTAGAGGAGAGACTGTCGAGAGTGAGTCGAAAAGTGTTCGAATCAGTAAAAACTGAATTCGGCAGTCGGGAATCGAACCCTTAGCCGCCGGCTCGAAGTTCGATACGTAACACTATGTAAATATGTTTCTAAATGTTGTAAGTATGATAAGCTTTAAATAAGAAAAAACAATGCGTGTAATGTACAGGCACAAGAATGTATTTAGTAACAAGTATACATTCAGCTGTGCTCGCTGACTGAAGCCTCAAATGGTACTAACTAACTTAACTTAAGACGGAGAGCGTCTGTCTTTTTATACCTGCGTTTTATTACTTTAAAACTAATTGCTCGGTACATCTGATATCTCCACAATTCATGAAACTTCGAGTCTGGATTCTCGAACTTTCTAGGTGTAGAGTTTTGGAGTTGATTTCCCACAACACTAAAACCTATATACTTAGCACGTATATATACGTATTGAAAGTTATGTAATTTATTTTCTTAAAAATGCTTACATTGATTTTAACTTTTAAAAATCCCTTGAAGTTCCTTAAAATCAAATGAACTATTTCTCTTTTTTATATTACATATATATATATATAT
>UCOK01016040.1:0-22536 GCA_900474325.1 Synergus umbraculus
CTCCAGAACTCTTCAAGCAAAAAAAGATGGCGCAACGAAAAATGTGTTATTAAAATAATGGGGGGACAGATATTTTTTTCGAAAATTTTTTTGGTTGGTAAATTCGCCGGAACTATTTTTGAAAAGCATCAGGAACTCTAGAACTATGCTAAATCTACTCAGAACTCTTGTTAAAAGTTCATTTTTTCAAAAGTGGGGGGATGCGTGAAGTTAGCCCCCCATTTTGAAAAAACGAGTTTTTGGCCCTTTAAAGGCCAGAACTATTGCTAAAACCTATCAGGAACTCTAGAACTATTGAAGAGTGACTCAGAACTCTAAAGAAAATTTCGATTTTTTAATAGTGGGGGTGCAACTTCACAGGGATTCTTTTTTTTTTCATACTTTAATATCTGTTAAATAAACTCTCTAAAAAGAAATGCTATTCCTTTTCCCATACTCCCAAAATAAATTGTCAAAATTAGGTTTTTTTTTCGGCCGCTAGAGTGGTGTTACCCCTTAAATATTTTTAAATCCTTTGATTTAAAATTGTTTAGAATTCTCTCGCGGCAAAACTACATATTCATTTTTATTTTTTCGAATTCTCAGAAATAATTGAAATCGTAGTAAAATATTAATTACACTCTTCCTCTAATATAAACTCCCTACTATAATAAAATCAGTCATAAAACATAATTTTTTTAAGTATCTGGGCCCTCAAATATACTTTGACAGATGCGACGGACCCTTCCTTCCTCAGTTGTCTCTAGAGTTGTAGACGACAGTTAGCACTACAATTGATTCACGTTGACCCAATACTGTAAATTGAAATTGATCAAACATGTCCTCGAGGTCAATAAAACACAGGAGGCAGTTCAAGTGTCACTCGGGTAAGTTGACAATCGTCTGACAGTTTGACCCACGAATTACATACATAGATGCGTTTATAAACTCCTCGCTTCATTGGTGCAAGATGCTCGCTGTTCTTGATGTTCGTAGTTCTACAATCAGATATATTAATTTTTAGCCACTTTTTCCAATGTACACTGTCATCAGAGGTCGTGGACCCATTAACCTTTTTGCTTCGTCGTAGAGGAATAATAGTTGTAATGAAATGCGCATAGGTGAATTGATGAAATTTTGCTTACTTATTTCCCTAAATAAGTTGTACCAAGTTGAATTTCATACAAGCTCCGACTATAAGTTCTCAATGTATACATTTTTGGACATTTTGTTTTGGTTGAAGGAAAGGCTGTATGAAAAATCGCTTTGAAGATATATTTGCTGGCTATGTATCTAAGTTTACAGGGAAATCTCCCCCCCCCCTCTCTCTCTCTCTCTCTCTCTCATTAGACGTTCTTTCCGAACGTGCATTGACGCGCTACACTAACGTATTTTTTTCTAAAATTCACTGTTAAAAATATATTGAAAATTCAACTATTTTGTTGAAAATTCAACTACTTTTGATTGAATATTCATTCAGCTACGGTAATTGTAAAAAACTTCAACTAAAGTAATTCAAGTTTTTTTTACAGTGTTTTCCTTGAATTGTACATGATGCATACTCTCTAAGGGCAGGCAGCTCTGCGTTTGGTTGTAAAAATTTTTTTTCGCTGTTCACCATGTCCAAACGGAATGATATATCGCTTTCAAACTTTGGAATATAGGAAATGAGACATTAAATTACTTTTGTATATTTATAGTTGGAGTCATAATTTTAAATGATTTTACGAATTTCTATTGGAGATTTGATGATATTTTGAGTAATTTTAATTAACTTTATCAGATTTTGAATGATTTTAAAGGTTGCTAGTGAAAAAAAGAACGATGACAATTTGAAGATTCGTTTTTTTCTGTGAGAGGAATAATGAATTAATGTTAAAGTTTGAGAAGTGCGAATAAGTTTCTCTTCAGTCAATGAATTCGCTTGATATCATCACCACGTGCATACAACTACAAAATACAAGTAGCATGTTCCACCTCTCTTGCTGGTGCTGGTGCTGCTGCTACTGCTGCTGTTGGTGCTGACCAGGTGCAAAAAGCGGTTCTGCTTGGCTCGTTCCGACAAGTTGAGGTCGAGAAAAGATTCCCATTGAGAATATACCGTATTATATATATGCGCCATTGCCACCGGGTCGCTCAATCTCATCATCAAAATCCAAAGATGTGCTGCTGCTCATCTCGACCCGCATTTCATTTATTAGATCAATTTTATTATCAAACCTCAGGGACTCAGGGTTAGCTCAGCTGCCACTCAAAACTTTATTGAAACAAGTTGACTCACTTCTTTAATACTCAGGAAAAATAATTCTTTTAGTACAGTAGTGGGTAGAGCTGGAATGATACTTTTTTTCATTAATGCAATTAAAGCCACGTCTAAATTTAGATACTAAATTCTAAATCTTATTGTTGTGGTCCATGTATTAGGGATCTTCAGTCCTGATTAGATTCTTTATAGATCTATCTTTTAAATCAACTAGGTAATCAATTCCTTAGTAGTGACGAAAAAAGATTTTTAAGATCTCAAATTTTTTCTAATAATAAGACACTGCAGGACGCCATAATAACGCTAATCACTTTTTTAGAAACTGCATATCCACGTTGTAGTGTAAGGGAGAAATATCAAAGATTTTGAAATTCGCGACAGTTCTCTTCATATATTATGTATGATAATGTGCGAACCATTACATAATTTTATGTGATTCGTCCGTGACCCACGTGAATTCATGCAAATGTGTCGTACGTGATGTTATAGTGGGCTTGAAAGGTTGCATCCATTTGTCCCATATGGGCCTAAATATAAACCACGACGAGTCGGTACATGTATGTATCTTTTGCTACAAAGGTTGACCGTGAAAAGTATAACGATGACAAGTCGAAAAGTACATACATATACAATATACATATTATATATACATAGTCAAACTCTTGGACTTCGTAGACCTACGTGACAGATACTCACTCTCCGCAGTTTAATACATACATACGTATATATAGTTACATCACTCTATAACGTGACAGGTCAATAATATTTCGAAATATGCACATTGCGGCTGTACTTTCTTTAACGAAAATTATTATATTATTCATGTATTCGTTACACATTTTTTTTAATGGTTTAATTGAACTTTTCTCAATTGATAAATGTTTAATACAACTTCCTCGCATTTATTTATAAGAAATTTATGGTCTAAAAAATAAGCAGCACTAGCATAATTTATGCAAAGTTGATGCAAGAATCGAAAAAGATTCTTTGCTTTGAGAAAAAAGAATTGCATGTGCAACTTCATCATAATGAGGAAGCAAAGTGCTCAACAAGTGAGCAGAAAAATTTTATATTATTTTGTTTTATTTTTTACTTTATTTTTTAAAAATCCCTTTATTATAATAGTAGCAATATTATACAGAAAGTTTGCATGAAAAATTAATAATATTGAAGTACATTTAAGAAACATTGTTTCAACTTGAAATTCAACAATCTTTCGTGCAGAAATAGCCACATTTAGGCCCATTTTAAATAGGGTTCTGATGGGGCCCTTATTCGGGATTTCTATTTTATTTATTTTGTATAGTAGTAACATCTCATTAATACCATAATCTTACATTGGTATTCCCACCTTAAATTAATCCCGTGTGGATACATCGACTGAGGTCAGACTGGGTTCCAGATACTTTGCCCAACTACCAACTGGTGCCTAACTGGAATCTCTAAGTGTTTGGGTGGTAACGCACATACTAACTAAAACCCATATTAGGAGAAACAAAAAGTTGGGCAATATTTTTTCTACACGGAAAGACTTTAGTTATTTATCAAATTAATAATTTTCCTTTTGGCATAGAATTACAATAGTTATCTACTTTAAGAAAAAGTATTATATATGGGGGATTTCATGTCAAGTATGCCCACTTTAGAATCTATCTTTGTCTGATTCAACTCAAACTTTAGCAAATTGTAGTCCTATTGGATGATAGTTTATGGGAAAAAAATTTTCCTCATTTAGTAAATATTTACTGAAGGAGAGGGGGTGGAATTTCTTGGTTTTTTGCAGACACCATCTATTTCGGATATTTGTGACTCTTTGAATAGCAATAAAAAAATTTTTTCACGCCCTTTCGATTGATCGTGAGAATTTTTTTTTAAATTAGTATTTGACTGTCAAAAGTGAAATTTAAAACTAAATTTGACTTTTTCTCTCGAAAGGACCCGTTTTTTTGCTTTTTTTTTTGTCTTAAAAGATAGCTCAGGTTTTTTCCTATAAGATTATATCCTATATAGGTTAAAAAATGGACGAAGAATTTTTAATACTTGAAAATATATGTTAAGGGCATGTGTTACTTACCATATGAGCAGGTTTTTAAAACCGGGTTTTTTTCTACAATTTTCTACAATTTTTACATTTTCAAAAAAATGTTTGTCAACATCTGTCCGTGTTCACGTTCTTGACGGATGTTGACTATAATTTTTTTTAAAATGTAAAAATTGTAGAAGAAAACCCGGGTTCAAAAACTTGCTCATATGTGCTCCGGTACACTCATTACGCTGACAGTCGAACTCCGTAGGGAGTTCGTGGTGCAAATTTTGATAAGTGAAATATATTGTATAATATAATATAAATAAGTAATATTATAGTATTATTAATATTATTATATAATATAATATTTAATATTATATACAGGGTGGGTTTTCTAACTTGAGACATCGAAATTTCTAAAAAAACACGCATCCTACGTGAAAAAAATGTCGAAAGTTAATATTCTAAAGAAGAAGATCAATTGCAAGAAATTTATGCAATTTTAATATTCGCGATAAGAAATCTCATGGGAATCAGTTTAGGCCATACATTCTGTAATCCGGATTAGATCAATTCTAATTTTTACATTTTCATCGCGGAGAAGGTATTAGATTTGTGTAAAATTTGACCCCACGCCACCCCGTTTTTGTCAAATTTCCACATTTTGTGACTCCCTGAATCCAAAAAACATGTTTTTATGAATGTGTTGTAAAGTAGTCAAATAAGGAACAATGTAAGGCATATTTCGTCGGCAACCCTGCTCCACTGATCTCTATAATAACTGGATAGCGGATGGAACGCAATTTTTGTAACTAATTGAATGCCATTTTGTTTAGATTTTTTCCGGTTCGGGAAACTTCGTGGCTTGTTTCGGCAATATTCGGTTCGATAACATTTGGGTTCATCAACATTCGGTTCGATATTCGAAAATCAATGTAACTTTCGTAATTTAAATTTTAGCGCGCAGTTCTTATATAGATCAGTGCCCTGCTCCTTCTTCAGCATTTTTTCACCGGTAACAGGTATTACGACTGACCTGTCAAATATCGGAGCATATGCCGAAAATCGAACTTGCCTTATACACTCGGTGTGAAAAGTATTGTACTTGACATGTGAGAAGCAGACAATCCCCGATTTGTATGGTTTACTTGTCAAGTAAATAGCTTTTACACGAAATTTTGCATGCAATTTTTATGTAAGTTTAAGGGTTTACGATGTTTAATTGAATTGTTAAGAATTTCAAGAGATTTTAGGTAACTTTATGGGATTTGATGATATCTTTGGGGATTCTAAGTAAGTTTAAGGGAATTCAGGTTTCATTGCGGATTTTCCAGAATTTCAAAGTATTTAACGAGATTTCATGGAATTTTGTGTAATTTCTGTTGATTTGCAATATTTTTAATTTTTTTTTAATGCGACTTGATAGTATTTGGAGTACTTTTAAGTAATTGTAAGGAATATTAAGTAATTTGACAAAATTTAAAGGAATTTCACAAGATTTTGAGGGACGTTAAGGAGATTTTAAGAAATGTATAGTAACACCCTAGAAACATGTTAAAATCCTTCGATTTTAAATTGTTTCAATTCTCTGAATCTTTTTACCACAAGGTGTGCAAACCGAGAAATTAATCGCGCACGGAGATCATATTTGCTAGCAAATGTAAAAAGATTAAGTAATTAATTTTCCTTTCCGAGGAAACCCTAATTAATTAAGATTTTATTACTACTTATAATTATTCTTCAGAAAACTTATATCTTCAAGTCTTGAGAAATTTTACAATTTGTGACGTCAGAGACCTCCTCCTACAATTTTTTTTAACTAATCATGTTAATTTACTATACGCTCTCTATTCTTGTGTCAATATTCTGTGCCACCACTAATGTTCATCCCCAATCGTCAATCTTCAGATTTCCTCGTACTTTCAAGAGGAACACTGCCCAACCACGTCTCGAGCTTATGTAGGGGAGAGCAGGGCACAGAGGACCACTTAACGTTCTTTCGGTGATATAATTATAAATAACGCGTACTTTTAATTGAAATTTGGTGTACATATCGCAAAAACTATCTACTTTCGATAAAAGCTTTGCTGGAATACATTATTATTTTTAATTCGAGTATATAATGGCAAATTTGGAAAAAAATTTTTGGACCTCTGTGCCCCAGCCCGCGGGGCACAAAGGACTTTGTCGATTCTCTGTGTCCTGCGTATGTAATTCATATATAAAATATAAATTTTTACTATTAAACGTATTTTGTTTTTAAAAAAAGAAATAAAGAAAAAAATTAAAGAACTTTTATACAATGTTTAAGAACAATTCAAACAAATTATATATTCGTCTTCCTCGTCTACTGCAGCACATGCATCATGATGCATGTGCACCATCTAAAATAAAAAATATTTAAATGATTAAAAATATTTTTACCACTGCCTGGTCCTCTGTGCCCCCGCAGTCAATTCATAAACAATGATAACCTACATTTAATACATCAAACATTTCGGTAACGAAACTGCGACAAAAAGTTAGCTAAGTGAACACTAACATATACTTAATAAACATTTCAACAATGAAAGCACTTATAAACAAATGAGAAGGCTATATGTATGAAAGTTTCTTATAAGCTTTCCTTGAATTTTCGTTTTCATATTTTTTTTCCAAAAGCGTTGATTCAAAATGCGTCTCGACTTGACACAAACTGAAATAGTCCCTAAAGAATGTAATTACGGCCATTATGAAGAGATCGCACCACAAAATACAATTTTACTAATTATTAGTTGTATTTCACTATTTCAATTCGCAGTTTTAAACTTTTCACTAAAATTTTAGTTAAAAATAACTAACAATTAGTAGAATTTTTCACTAAAGTAAATTAGTGACTCACTTTTCACTAATTCAGATTTAGAGAGCTCTTTCATCAAAAAATACTTTTGTATTATCAATAAATAAAATAAGTATATGAAATTTGAAATATTTTTAATTTAATGTACAATTAATAGGATATTTTACTGGCAGAATAACTATTTTTTGTGACAAAAAAAAATGCCCAAAAAAATTATTCGGTTGGCTCAACAAAAATTCAATTTTTTTTACCGAAAAATTTTTGTTCGGTAATTCCTGAATTACAAATTTTTTTCGTATAAATTTGTTCCCTGCTGAAATTTGAAAAAAGTCCCAAGTTGGATTCCAGCCAAAATACTTGAATCAGTGGTGAAGCAGTACAGAACCAGTACCTCGCCAACGCTCGGCAAAACTTCCCAAGTCGACTTCTAGCCAGCACTTGGATTGAGTATTTGTGGACACTACTGAATCAGTACTAATGTTAGTATGTTATTAATCAGTTACCGAGAAAGTTTCCGAACGCTCGGAAAAAATACTAAGTCAATTTCCAGCCAGCATAATTTGAACTTAGGCTGGAGCAGTACTGAACCAGTACTGCACCAACGGATTCCAGCCAACACTTTTGATTTCCTACTGGGGCAGTACTGTATCAGTACCGCGCCAACGCTCGGCAAAACTCCTAAGTCGGATTCTAGCCAACACTTGGACTTCATACTGGGGCTGTACCTAGCCAGTACCGCGCCAACGCTCGGCATAACTCCCTAAGTTGGTTTCTAGCCAGTACTTGAACTCCATACTGGGGCAGTACCTAGCCGGTACCGCGCCAACGTTCGGCGCGGTACTAATTATCAGTACTGGCATTGCTCCTCATTTACAACTGGCGCGGTACTATGCCGTTTGTAAGATCCGGCATAAGTCCGACTTTTCCGCTTGGGGCGCCCTGCTCTCCCCCATATATTTTCTCAATAATTAATACTTGTAGTTTATTTATAATTATTAAAATTGGTGCAATATTTTTACTGAAACAATCTTTCCACTACAAATAAACAATTATAATTTTAATTTGCAACTTTTGATTTTAGATCAATAACGACCCGAACATCTTGCCAAATGTGAGACTGGTAATGCGATGGAGCGACACACGAGGAGAAACAATCGAAGCAACGAAAGCGATGATCGACATGATTTGTGATGGCGTGGCTGCTTTTTTTGGTCCAGAAGGCTCCTGTTACGTCGAGGCCGTCGTCTCTCAATCCCGCAATATACCCATGATTAGCTACGTAAGTCCCGCATTTTCTTTAGTAAATTAAAAAAAAAAATCTGTTCACTTCGCGGGCACATTCTCATCCACACTTCGAAATATTTACACGTCGTGCTTCGCGCGACATGTTGCGCGCTTACGCTTTACAGGACGCTTATGCTTATGTTTTTTTTTTTTTAATTACTACAGTTTTCAATGCAAAAGAAAACTAATTTACTTAAGGGGTTCGTCTCATGTGACAAGCGTTTTTCTTACACTTTTTTATGAATTTTTTGTGACGAATAATGCAGGCCAAATTGTCTGATTTTTTTTGGTATATTGACGCACTATTCAACAGTCATTATAAATTTTTTTACATTAAAATGTACATTCAAATCGAATGTAGACATCTGGATTGACATCCGTGTAAAAAAAAGTTGGGGGATGGTCAACACGATTTCAGCAGTTCTATTTATCTGAAATTAAAAAACCACTGACCGTTTTAATTTGTAGATCTGTGGTTATAGCCAGAACCAGAATTAAGTCAAAATTTTTACTATTTTTTTTTTTTTGTGAACTGTCAAACATAAAAACACGAATTTCATCGTATGTTTTTTGTTATTTTTTTAATTAAAAAAAATAAATATAGATATCACAATGATTCTGTTTCACTCTAAAACTATAGATGTCCTGAGTATACCATAAAAATTTGAGCGGTAATCGATCAATTAGTTTTTGAGATATCGTGTTGACCTTTGTGAAAAATGACGTTTTGAAGAAACCGCGTTTGTAAGTTTGGGTATTATTTAAATAAAAATCTCTTGATTTACGATCAGTCTGCTATGCTCGGTCTATATAAGACGCCTTCTTCTGCTTCGTAGTTTTACTACCTTTGTTGTTACCCATTTTTATTCCACGAAACTACGCAGTTAAATGCAAAGACAATACTTAAATGTGATAAGCGTATCAGCGCGAGCGCACCCGCGGAATGCTTTTGCGACTATCTATATCTGCCACTTCCTAACGAATCCGAATTGCCAAAAATACTTTCACACACACATAAAAACACATTCTAGATGTGTTTAGCAAGCAATTTGTTCAAAAAAAAAAATCGATTTTTTTACCCATCACATGAGACGACCCCCTTAAGGTTCTATCAACCTTAAAAGGAGCACATTCTCATCAGAGTACTCGTACTTTGCGCTCTACTATACTTTTTGTATTCTTTTCTAATATCTGAAGTTTCTTGGAGGAGAAATTTAATTTTTTACAATATTTTTTACTATTAAAACGAAAAATATTTATCTTATAAAAAAATGGTCAAAAGGGAAAGAACTTGTAGATCTTTTAAAGACCAATAAATTATCTTTCTTATCATTTTATCTCTATATCGCGTTCTTTGACTCTAAATTTGAATTTTCGATTTTGCAACCTCTTCTCTCTAAATCTGAATTAGTGAAAAGTGAGTCACTAATTTACTTTAGTGAAAAATTCTACTAATTTTTAGTTATTTTTAACTAAAACTTTAGTGAACAGTTGAAAACTACGAATTGAAATAGTGAAATACAACTAATAATTAGTAAAAATGATGACTTTTCTTCATATCGTGCGTTGTTTGGTTTCTAAGATTTAAGTTATCGTTCATTTGTTTGGATTTTCAAAATGTAACAACTCACAAAAAAAGTCATTAGGAAAAATTGTTCCACCTTTTGAGTACTATCCCAAGTGGAAATTACATGGTAGAGCCGATTCATTACAATTGGCGTTGCACCATGCCAGTTATGATGTGCCAATATTTTGGGTAGCCAAAAGTGGCGTACTAGTACTGACTTTACCATTGGGTAAACTGTACTGTTTTGTTTTTTGCAAAGCTTATAGGTTCGAATCCCGCGGCGAATTAAAAAAATAATAAAATGCGATTTTAAAAATAGCGTAGTGATTGTTTGGATGATAGTGTATAAATGGTTTTTTTAAATATGGCAGCAAATATATAGTATTAGAATTATATAATAATAATGCAAAAGTTTTTTTTTTATCGAATCCTGAGGCACTATTGGCACAGTACTGTACCAGTTGTTAATTTCCACCTGGGTAGCACTGCTCCATTACTTAAATTCAGTACTAAACTAAACCTCGCTATCAGTACTGAATATAGCGTTATGATCCCAACACTCAGTGCGCCTGCACGGAGAAAACTGGAGGGTCAACTATAGGACAGCCCTCCAAGACAGTCAACCCGACCATCTGGATATTCAATTTGAACATATTCGATGGTCAGGTTGACCATCCTAGAAGGCTGTCCCATAGTTGACCCTCCAGAAGAGCGATTTGATCCTCCAGATGAGCGATTTGACCCTCCAGTTTTCTCCGTGTGAATTGGGCTTTCAGTAGCACGCCAATGTTGTCTAACTGTGGCCAGTACTGGCACCGTACTACGCCAATTGTAAATTTCCACTTGTACACGAACTTCCGTGCATAGAATTTGTAAATTAAAAAAAAGTGGATTAAAGAATATTCAAAATGCTCCAAGTTTATTAATTTATATCTAAAATGTCTGACTAACCAACTTGACCTTCGTTTTAGGACACTAAATGAGTATACCAAAGGCCAATCCAATTTTGAGAACTATTTTACCGAGCATTTTACCCATTTTTACCTACCTTTATAGTCATGTAACACAAGTAAATAGATTCACGTGAAATATACTCAGCCTGTAATTATCTTGTCACACCGCGGGTGTTCAACTTATCAGGTCGGGTCGGGAACATCTCCCACTTCAGATTCTCCTTCGATTATTCATATACTACCACCAACCCTCTTGTTCTCACAACCATCAATCGTTAGTTAGACTCTCTCTATATCTTATCATACGGCAAAAGATATAAGAACATTAGAAAATGTTCAACAATTCAAAGTCAATTCAGTAGGCATCATCAACATATGTAGGGTTATAATAGAGTCGTAATGTATATTAAATCTACCCCACCTGCAATCTCAGAAATAAGTAGTAGTTAAATAATTAACTATTTAAGGAAATATTTTATTCTACTTTTTTTTAAATGAAAGATCTCTTCAAGCACTATCAAAATATGTATATATAATATATAACTCTGTAGAAAATTCTTTGAATAGCCGAAAAAAATAAGAAGAAATATTATGTTGTTTAAAAATGCATGTTTTCATACACTAGATCTTCGCGTGACAGATTAATACTTTAATTTTAGGATTCTATGAAAAAAAAAATAACTAAGAAATTGTCAATGAAACTTTCGATAGTTTCGATATCAATGGCGGAAAGTAGCGAGAATAATTTGGAGTTTGTAATTTTCAAAGTTCCACCGTTATTCATTCAAGCATAGTTAATGCTCCTGCGATGAGTATTATTGAGTATATATAATATTCCAGATGCTGTTTCTTAAAGGCGTATCTATATAGTTTTGCTTGGCATCATCGAAATTATTGTTCAAGTCTACTCATCTACTATTTAGAGTTCGAATTCGTTTTCATGTATTTGACCAACATGAATTTCGTTGAAAATCGATTGACCTATAAGATTAATACATTTCATTGAACAAAATAAGAAAATTATTGTTATTTATAATTTTGAAAATTTGATTTCTAGTGATTTCACAAATAAAATTTCAAATATTTTTCAGGATTTTCAAAAGAACTAAAATTATACATAAAAGCTTATCCGTAGCTATCCTCATTAGAAGTTAAATATTATATATAAGGAAAAGTCGCACCATCAAACTTGTGTCATAAATCATAAATAATTATGGAAAAACTTGAAAACTTTATCTGTACTATTTAATTCTATAAATATACAATTAAAATTATTTAATTTTCAGTCTAGAAGAAATGCATCTACTTGGACTTATTATTATTTGAAGAAATTCAAGTCCGTTATTTTATGATTTGTTTCTCGTTATTATTAATTTTTCACGAGAAATATATAGATGCAAATTAAGGTTACATCCACATTTTTACACTCGCATCATTGCGACGTGTTGGTTGCGATTATCGACAGAAATGCAAAGCAGATTACATACATGAATCCGCTATGGAAATTTCCTGAGTAAACACACAACTTACTACTTGAATGATTGAAAAAGTACGAGAATCTCGTTAGTTCTTAAATCTCTTGAGTCTGGAATCTTCACGCGTGCGCACGGGATGCGACACGTCGCGAAGCTACGCAACGTGACGTTTCGGTATTATAACCGGTCGTACTTATCGACAGTGCAGACACAAATCGAATTTTTTTAAAAATATATTTTATTTATGCATCCCTCGTTATTTTCTCCATCTTTTTTTCTCGAATTAAGCATCACATAAAATAGTGCACATAAACACTCCGGTCACGTACTTTTATTGTACCCTCGGGCAAAATTATTTAAAGTTTGAAATTGTGTAAATTATGAATACTATTAAATGTTTTTTCTATTTTCTTCAAAGGACAATTCAAGACTAAAGCATGGCATTTTTTATCTCTTTCCAAACCCTATCTAATATGTAAATCACTCATTAAAACATTATTTTCACCAAATATGATGCCGATATCAGCTGTTTTCCAAAAATGTTACACTGTACTTCGACTTTTCATATTACCGTATTTTCAACTGATAGAAAAAAACTTCCACAAAAGAAAATGTTTCGTTTTGTGACATATTAGTTTGTATTTAATGAGTGAGACGTAAGTCGAAATTGAAAGGGCCCCCCCCCCTCTCTCTCTCTCTCTTCTCTCTCACTCTCTCTTTCTCTCAGTCAACGTCACGCTGAGGCCAACCAATGAAAGCCGTGAGCATTTAAATCAATTTATATGAATAATTAAAGTTTTCAAAAGGTAATAGGGTAATTTTTTCAGTGCGTGTGTATTTAAATTTGTTTAGGGTGGCGTTCTTTATTTATTCCTTGAATTTTTTTAATCGAACTTTTCGAAATTTCAAATCATTATTCTTATTCAATTTTATTAAATTAAAAATCCAGCATTCGTGCATACGCAATACGGAGCGAATATTTTTGTATTGTTTTTTACGTAAAATGTGCCTCCGGCCGGCTCTGTACGTTAATTTGCACCAAGGATGGACAATTTTAAAATTTAAACAATTTTTTCCAAGGGTAGGCGGAGGGGGGGGGGGTAAAATTACGTGACCGTGAGCATATAAATATAGCTTCTCTCCGTGTAGCGTGTCACATTTCAACTTTTAGGATATTTAACAAGATTTTTAGAAATATTGTAAAATTTCTTGAAAATCATTAAATGTTTAAGGTCCTTTCCCTTTTTTTACTACCCTAACTAGCTAGGTATTCATAGTCTGCGAACATGTACCGATAATATTAGTGTCGTCTCTCCGACTGCAATAAACCTAATAGCTTCGCGCATCTGGTTTCAGTCTGCCCTTTAAATCCTCTAAGTTTTCTAAAATCCTTTAAAGGTTCTTAAATTTTATTTATTTATTTTTGTAAATCTCTTGAAATTTACAATCTCTTTAAATCTCTCTCTGTATTTTTAAAAAGCCCTTCAAATTCTATAAAAGTTTAAAAATTTTCAAGAGATTGCATGCAGAAATTCAAAGATTTCAAAAGATCTGAATAGATTTCGAAAAGATTTCGAAATATTTAAAAATACAATAGATCCCTTCTGAGTCTATTCTCAATAGTTATAGAATTCCTGATAGATTTTAGCAATAGTTCTAACCTTTAAAGGTTCAAAAAATGGATTTTTAAAAAAGGGGTGGCTAACTTCACATTCTCTCCCACTTTTGAAAAAGGTAGCACTTTTTTCAAGAGTTGTGAGTAGATTTAGCAATATGTAGTTCTAAAGTTCCGGAAGCATTTAGAAAAAAAATACATCTCCCCCCCACTTTTTTGGAAACCATTTTTTTGTTATGCTATCTTTTAGAGTTTAGTGAGTTTTATAGTTCTACAGTAAAATAAATTTCGAAAAAAATTAAAATTCAAAAAGTTATAGCAATTGAAAAATTGTAACATCGTATGAAATTTTCTGCCAGCAAAGCAAAGATCCATGAGTTTTGATCAGAGTTGCCCTTCCCATCAGAAGAGTTCTATCGAAAAGCCCTGTATCATTTTTCGATCAACTGAAAGTCTAAAAAGCTATGGGCCTATACAAATACCCAAAATAAAGTTTTTGTTGGGTATATCTAAAGTCCCGTAGATTTTTTGATTTTGAGTTGATCTAAAATGATACGAGTACACTGAAAGTTCCATTCTGGTCGTACCTCGGTTGGCTGGCAGCGGACTCTTATGGGTCGACCGAGGCAGAGATAAACAAGTCAGGGCTGCATGTTCGCAATAAATTGAACTCGGTGGGCTCCACAATAATACACTAACAAAATTATCCGCTTAGAGTACTTGCCACTTCGTTGTTGGTATTGCGCCGAGCTCGCAGAGGTCTGGGAGCGAACGTGGAGCTTTACGAGAGAACTCTTCTGACGGAAAAATTTCATACGATTTTACAATTTTTGAATCGTTGGAACTTTTTGAATTTTTCGAAATTTATTTTCTGTGTATCATTCTAGAACTCTTTAGACTCTTGTGGGATTATACGTGTATTTTAAATAAGTGTAGGTGCATAAGACCTTTTCTGGCTGGCCCTGTAGCCAGATACTCGAAATATTTTCAAATATTTTCTTTTGGTGAAATTCGCCGGAACTATTTTCAAAAAGCTTCAGGAACTCTATTGAGGAGCCGATGAGACTCAGAACTCTAAAAAGAATTTAGATTTTTTAATAGTGGAGAGAGAAGTGCAACTTCACAGGGATAAAGATAACAAGAGACTTCTTAGATTTAAAGAGATCAGGAAATTTTATTACATTGGTACATTTGTAGAAATTTCAAGGATGCGAATTTCAAAGGATTTAAATGATTTCTGAAACTGTTTTGAATTCTTTAAAAATCCCTTGATATCTTGTGAAATTTCTTGAAAGACATTAAATTCTTTCCTAGTATTTTAAAACATCATGAAATTCTTTAAAATCATAAAAAATCTCTTGATATTTTCTAAAATAATTAAAATATTTTTTCTAAAATGCCTTGAAAATCCTAAAACTCCTTAATAAATCCCTGATTAAAAATATCTTGAAATCAATTATCAGGAATATGCATTCTATGATGATTAATGCTGTTGTATCTTATATTTATAAGTGGGGAAAAATGCGGAAATTGACCGGGAAATCTCCGGAGATTTCGTGGGCAATATAATTTAGTAGACATCTTATTCAAAGAAATTCAAATAAATCTTACTCCAAAATTATAAATTAAAAATTGCAAAGGAAATTCTTAGGAAAAAATATATAATATATATTTATGTACAAGAAAGCAATTACACAACAACGTCAACATTCTTCTAGTTTGCTCTTGACATTGACCAGCACTAAACTCTTTCCAATTAGAATGAAGAGAACTAGAAATAGCGATTAAACTTGTACGTGACGATAACGACTAAACGAGGTTGCCAACTTTTTTTTCATGAGTCACGGTTGTTCCTTGAATTACGAAATAGAGTCTATAAATAAAAATGCTTACTTGCGAACAACACAATGAAAATTATTATTGTGATAATTATAATATATTTTTAATTTTAAAAGTATTTTAAGAGACTTTAAAGAATTTAAAAGAGTTGTAAGCAATAGACGTAGCATCTTTCGATCCCTCGTGGAACAAACCGTAAGAATGGTCAATCGGTCCATCGGCACACCATGTGCAAACCCTAAGATGAAACTTTTTTTTTAATTTTGTGCGATAAAAAGAATCAATAAAGGTTTCCGTTTTAATTTTCTACACCCTTTTCCAAAGTTTCAGGAAAAAATATTCATTTTAAGGCAAATATAATTATGAAGGTATCATCTTTGGTAGGGGACTAGAAATTTTACAGGAGAATGTTCTCAAGAACGAGAATATTCTCGAAAACATTTTTACGCAAAAATACTGTAGAGAAAATTCTAAAATTGTACCTATAATTTAAAGATTAAATTTAAGATTTAAGGGGAAAATTTTCAAAAAATTTCAAATGTATTTCCAAAGGTTTAAAGTGCTTTCAAAATATTTCCAGAAAATTAAAAAAAATTCTACAAAATTTGACAAAATCGAAATATGTAAAAATATTTTTAAATATTTTGAAAATTATACATGAATCCTTTGGTGTTCTTTAAAATTCAAAACTTTTGTAATTTATTAAAATCTCTTGAATTGCCTTCAATTTTACGAAATTATTAGAATCCCTAGCAAACAAGACATTTGAAATCCTTTAAAATAATAATAATTATACGTCGCTCTCCGTGTTGCGCTGCTGCGCGCCTTGTTTACGGCCGGGGCCCTACGGGAAGCTTGCAACTTGCGATAATTTGCAAAAAGTCATCGCAGCTAAATACTTTTTTTTTTTTTAACTACTTTGCTTTTAAGTAAAGAAGAAAACTAATTTAATTAAGGTTTCGCTTCCGATATGCCATACGAAACTCTACTCATCCTATCATAAAATGGCCAAGGGCCATTATTTGTAAATCTTTTTGAGCTCAATAATTATGTTTCATATCATTTTCTCTGTATTGTAAAAATACAACGCAAAGAAGCTCAGATTTAGACGCTATCCACATCAATAATAATGAATATAATGTTTTGAGAATGATCTCAAAAGATTGTGTGCTTTCCCTCCGGCGATTAGAAATGCAGCAGAAAAAAAAAACATTCTTTTTCACACTAACATATATTTGAATTTTCAAAATGTTATAACATCGAATATCCGTACATAGAATTTGTAAATTAAAAAAAGAGTGCTCAACACTTTCCAAAATACCAATACTAAAAGATACTAAAAGAGTATACAGGGTGTATCGCGACCTCTATCATTAATTGAAACTAAAAATACTAGAACAAACACTAAGTCGAAAACTCCCATACGAAAATGTTGTAAAATGCGTAGTTTTTAAATTACAGAGCATTACAGTTGACCAATCATAAGCACGCTTTAGACTGCCAAGGATCCATGATGTATTATGAGCTACGTTATGAGAATGTGTGTAGTCTAAAGCGTGCTTATGATTGGTCAACTGTAATGCTCTGTAGTTTAAAAACTACGCATTTTACAACATTTTCGTATGGGAGTTTTCGACTTAGTTTTTGTTCTAGTATTTGTAGTTTCAATTAATGATAGAGGTCGCGATACACCCTGTATAAGACCAATCCAATCGGTCAATTCTTTCGAAAATTATTGTGCTCACAAGCTAATAAGGTCTACAGATACAACCACAAACAGACACATTCTTAAAAGATGTTATTCGGTTTCAGGGAGTCACAAAACGTGGACATTTAAGAAAAACTTTAAAATTCCTGAAAATATTTAAATATATGTACTTACACCTTAAATTCTCTTAAAATATTTTGAAAAAACATTAAATTTTTTAAAAATATTCTTGAAACTTTTTAAAATTTCTGAAATCTCTTGAAGCTTTCTAATATACTTCGAAAGCTTTTGCAACTTTTGACAATCCTTTGAAATCTTTTTAAATTTCTGCTGGTAATCTTTTTTCTTTTTTTTGTTTTTTCACTTAAAATTAGTTTAAATCCGATTTAGGGGTGCATTTCAATGGGACCGCACAAAAAAAGCATATTTTCAATAATTTTTTTTTTAGGAACTATTGCGAATAATTGAACGAATGTTTTTTTTCTCTTGATTATTGGTATGATTAGGAAGAATGAAAAAAAATTCGTTTATTTATTTATAATATAAAATGCATGTGTGCAAAAAAAAAGTTTTTTGCTAGCGCAGGTTATTTTGGCTCTCATGATGATCGGAAACAGAAAATCGAAAAAGTTTATTAATCTATGTCATTGCCTCCAAAAGTGGAGGTCCGAACCTCCACATCTTTATTTCATCGAATATTAACTTTAACTCTTTTTCTGCACCATAAATCGATACGTCCGATCATTTTTTCGAAATCACCTGTCATAGAAAATACTTTTTCGACTAATCAGCAATAGGTACCTGGAGATCAATTCTATGGGTAAAAACTATCGAGAAATATTTTCAGGTTTTTAAAAAATATCTTTCGAAATATTAAAAATTCTTCGAAATCGCTTGAAATAAAAAAAAATCTTTTGTAATCTTTTGAATTTATTTTGAAATACCTATCTTTCGGAATATTCAAAATCTTTGGAAATATTTTAAGTTAGATATTTGGAAGGAAAAATGCTCTCCTTAGAATAAATTTGATTCAAATAAACTAGTAGGACAACATGAGAAATCTTGGGCCCAGATCAGGCAAAGTCCAGACCAGACTGAGACTCTGAGGCCAGGTAAGCGTCCGCCTGACTGCGTGGGGCATCGACAGGCTTGGATATAAATAGACACCGCGAAGGTCAGGGGAATCAGCAGTTTTCATGCAAATGCGTCGCGTCGCGTCGCGTCGCGTTGTCGATAGAATTATATCGCTTCTTTCTCACAGAGGCTGACTGTAACCTAGGTCCGGTTATAAGGCTCATCCGGGTATAGATGCTCATTACTTTACCTGAGGGACAAGGATTCAAACCATTCTAATTTGCTTTATTAATCAACAGGAAAATGTAAATTTTTATCATGTATTGCTAGCACATAATTTAATATACATATTACATAGTAATATGTATATTAAAAATATTAAGTTCAATATTTGCATTTTACTATTGTTTTAAACAAATTAGAGATAAGAGTTAAAAAAAAAGAAAAAAAACTTAATATATACTGCCAATAGGGTTGTAACATATTTTCAAATATTTTAAACTAAACAATTAATGTGCTCACTAAAGGGAAATGTTTTTAAATAAGTTTGAATATTTTCTTTCATGTTTTAAAAGTATGTTTTTTTATACTCAACAATTAAGCAGAACGTAGAAACTTAAGTAATTATTTTTTCTAAAAAATTCTAAATTCCTTGTTAGATGTGGAAAAATTTAGATTTGAGATATTTCTCTATTATAAAATATTTCATATGTACAAGCGAATACGCGGAACTTGTTTAAGGCTTCTTATTCGATCACTTATTAATCAAGTTAAGCAGCGATTGGCGCCATTATACTCGGATGGGTTCGAGTTTTATTTTTATAGGAGCTAATAAAGGTTTTAAAGTAGAAGCAAGAACACTCTAATAAGGACACTTAACTCCGCTGGAGGGGGTATATAAGCCAGAAAACGTAATAGGCGGAGGGGATAAACAATTTCGCTACGAAGAACACACAGTGTCATATGCTTATTATTATTTAACACGTACGTTGATGCGCAGAACAAACTGGAAACTAAGTACCACAAACTGTGGAACTATAGTTCGAGACATAAATTTAGCTCCACTTTTGGGCTCATGACTGCCTTAACTCCACCGGAATTGAGTGTCCTTTTTAGAGTGTTCTTGCGTGAGCCCAAATGTTTAATCAGCGGCGTTGGGGGCCAAATTCATGAATCGAAGCTCGCTGCGTAGTTTTTTCTGCGCATCAACGGGAAACCTGACGGATAGGGTGATCAGACGTCCCGCTTTATCGGGATATGTCCCAGTTTTCGACAACTTTTGGGGCGTCCCGGTTTTCACCTGAAATGTCCCGGTTTTCATGATTTCACTTGAAATGTCCCGATTTTCGTAAAAATCACATAAAACTAAAAAATTTCTAAAATTTTATGAAATATTTTTTACCGACGAATAATAACGAATAATAACGAATCGAAAGAAAACAGAAAGAAAACCAAGAAAGCTAATGGCCGTGATATATTTAAAATATTTATAATAAAATTCGAAATAAAAAAAACATGACTGACTTTTTTAGGTGTCCAGATTTTTGATCCGACCCATCTGGTCACCATAGTCACTGACGGATATAACCTCAAACTTGTGTTTGTAAGATTTCAAAGGACACATGACTAATATACAAAAATATTAAAACAGCTGCATATGCGCAGCGAAATTGTTTATCCCCTCCAGCGCAGTTGAATATCCTTATTAGAGAGTTCTTGAGTAGAAACTATTTCAATTCTAATTTTGCCTTTACTTTAGCGCTCTAATGGCATAATTTCAAAATCTCTCACTTGGAGCGTCAATGTAGGGGCTTAATTTATTTTTTTTAACACGAGTTGAATTTTGTAAATCTAAACGCTTATATATGTATAACAAGTAAAATTTCGCACGTAACGCCGCTACGGGGAATCGAACGTACGACCTATAAGGCGAAAGTCAATAACCTAAACCTCTATACCCTGACTCAGAAGATGATGTCCTACATTTTATCCACGATACACAAATATTAAATTATCTGAAGATAATTTAAATCAAAAAACGCATTTGCCTTAACAGTAAATTCAATAAATTACATATTAAATCCAATAGAGTATTTTATTGGCTGAAAAAAATTTTTTGCGATAAAAACCTGATCAACAAAATTTTTTAGTTGTTTAAACAAGATTTTGGTTCTGTAGACAAAAATTTTCAACTAATTTATTTGATTGACCTAACAAAAAAATTGTTGAGACAGAGCAATAATATTTTTTTAGCAACAAAAATATTGATTCGACTACAAAAAATGCTCAACAAAATTATTTTGTTCCCATTACTAAATCTTTTTTTAGTGAAAGATTAACAATAACTATTGCAAGACTAAGACATGTGGAAAGATTAGCGTAATATTTCAACAATTTATTATTTTAATGCAGTTTAAATGAAAACTAATTTGATGTTAATTTCTTATTCCTCAAACATTAAAATTATAATTCTATAGATTTAGGGCCGATTCCACCAACTGTGATTAAATTTTAATCCTTGATTAACTTAAGTTAATCAATACTTTGCGTACGCAAATCGAGGATTTAATCACAGTTGGTGGAATCGGCCCTAATTGGTAAAAGTATGTAAATAATCAATAATAATAATAATAATAATAAGTCTAAAAATGATGCACTGAAAAAATTCAGGCACAACGTTTGCACCACCTACAGTACGTCGTTTGCACTACAGATTTGGAGCACTAGTGCACCATTTCGGGCGTACATATGCACCAAATCTTGGGCAAATGATGTTTCTTTAGATCGTGCGCCGGAACTGGCGCAGCATATGTACGGTAAAAGTGCGTATGCTATCCCAAGAAGGGACATATACTGCCCCTTCACGAGGTACAAGATTTGTCTCGGTATTTGGCGCTACTGTTGTCTCTATAGGGACA
Organism: Synergus umbraculus; assembly: GCA_900474325.1. NCBI lineage: Eukaryota > Metazoa > Arthropoda > Insecta > Hymenoptera > Cynipidae > Synergus > Synergus umbraculus. The sequence goes on from UCOK01016040.1 coordinate 21,541, forward strand.
ACCGGTGTGCCGAAATTTTTTCAGTGCACCTAATGCAATAATGATATACACGATGACACTATTTTCACGTCTTACAATATATTTATTAGATAGAAATTTATTTCCTTAATATTACGTTCCTACAATGACTGTAATGCAGTCATTAGAAAACTTTAATGACAGTCTCAACCCTGTACAATGCAGAGAGCAATTTAATAAATAATATATATATATATTCATAATTGATACTAAAAATGAGTCCGAAGAAGTTCCGCCGAGCGAAAAGCCCAGTAATCTCGAGCGCGGTGCTTTACTCTTTATTATTTAATTTCTCGAAAACAACAAAAAACGGCAAGTTTAATTTTACAGTATCGAAAGATAAAGACTTAAGCTATATTTTGAGAGAAGAAAAAAATGCCGTTTTTCTAAAAAAAAGTCAAAAATATTTTGATTTAAAAAAAAATCGGTCAAATTTTCGATTTTTTAGAAAATGGTTATAATCATTCGATAGACCAGATTATAATCATTCGATAGCTATCAGAAGCATGTGGCACAAAATCGAAAAAAATTCGAAAAATTCCCCCTCTCCTATCTCGGTAAATTTTTATCCAATCGAAAAAATCTTTTTCCTCTAATGTTGTACCTAGTAGGACTATACTTTACCCAAGTTTGAGTTCGATCAGGCAAAGTCGAATTCTGATGGTGATACACTTGAGCAATAAAGCCCCATATATCGAAAACAGAAAATCTTGATATAATTATCCACACAATGTAAAAATATGTTGGTGAAAATTTACATCGTGCGACGATGAAAATTATTCGATCAGCATGACAGGTGGTAAAAATACATACTTTTGTTTTCAACTTATACATATACGTTCGCCATGATTTTGTAATAAATAATAATTTTCTTTTAATTTTATACAAATAATTATAATTATTTATAATAATAATAATAATTGTTGTTATTATTATTATTATTATTATTATTATTATTATTATTATTATTATTATTAT
>UCOK01016041.1:0-14986 GCA_900474325.1 Synergus umbraculus
GATGAAAACCGTGTAAAAATACCTGGAACTCTTCGAAAAACTATTGAAATCCATTGTAATGTATTAATATATCGTGGTATACTTTAAATTAGTAAAAATTATATTAGTAAAAAATTGTATTTAAAGTAAAGAAAGCAAATTAATGAAAGTTACTTAACGTAGTGGAAAGGAAGGTCCAAAAATCGTCAAAAGAGCGTTGTGTATAAAATGGTTGACCTCTAGTTATCATTCTTATATTTACTTTTTAGAAACCTATTGTCATTTTACTTGAAAGTTGAAAAACTTACGATCCATTTCCAAGTGGGCAGGCCATCTTAAAAGAAATGTAATTTATTTGTGAAAACACTGCTATTAATTTCGATCAATATTTATTGCTTATGTTATATCGCGACTAAAAAAAAACAAAGCTTTCTGAATACTAATTAAAACACAAGGGTTGATATTCTTTTAACATTTTTTATCACTAAATTAAAGAAATGCGTATGTATAGTTCAGAAGACGGTCGATGTACGACTAATGTATGAACGAGAAAACTCGCGCACGTCTCTTTATAAAGCCAATTTAACCACCACGTGCGCCTACAAAACTTGTAACTGATGTTTGAACAGCAAAAGGTTCTTATCATTCTTATCAGCAAAAGGTATGTATCATTCTTTCGAAAATTGATTTATGTATTGAAGAAGGAACACTTAAAAAATCAGAAATCCTAAACTCTAGAGTATTAAATTCCAAATCTTTACAATGGAGAAAATTTTTTCTTTTGAATAAGCAAAATACATTTTTTTTCATTATTTTTTTTGTCAAAAAAAAAAAAAAAAAAAAATAGATATATTTATATAATTTTGTAATAAACAAACTAGTAAACGAAAGCTATATTTTCTTTATATGCCATATTTAAATTAATTTTGACAGAATTAGATACACATATATTTCACTAACAAATGATTTTTTTCCGTGATAATTTTCGTTGCAACAAGACAATGGTGAATTATTAAGAAAAATTTAGAAAAAAATGCATTATTTGATCATTTTGAACTAGTAAATCTTTTAACAAATTTAATAAATACATGCATTGCTTGGCCGAGAGGTTTTAGAAGAAATAAAATGTATTCACCTAAATTTTGAATAAAAAAAAATTATTTAGATTTAATATAAATTTTAAATTATTGTTCAATAAATAAATATATTATTTATAATATTATGTATACATACCTATATAAATTTATATCAAATAAATATAAATGTTATTGGATTTTTGAATAATTGTAAATAAAAATTAAAATATATTTTTAATTATAAATAAATAATTATATAATATATAAATTATTCATTAAGGGGTAGGGGTAAAGTATAATATGTATAATAAAATAATTTATTAATAAATAAAAAATTAATTAATTTAACAAAATTATATAAATTAGTATTTTCATAAATATTTAAGTCACGAGAGGTTTTTAGAAGAAATAAAATATATTTATAAATATATAAATAAAATTTAATTATTTATATATGTATTCTCTGATGAGAATGTCAAATGAGGATACTTTCGAAACGCCATTTCCGTACTCCTGAGATTCAGTTATTAAAGCTCAAAAAAAAATTTTTCACTTAAGCGAAATTTCATCAATTTCTCTCAATACTGAGTGAAATTCGTTTTTTTTTGTTTTTTGACCATGATTCAAAAACGGTTTTTTGGATTTCTATTTCCCTTATTTTTCCTGAAGCAGGCTGAAAATCAAAATAAAATAAAAAAAAACCGTTTTTGAGTTATGGTCCAAAAACTCAAAAAACGACGAATTTCACACAGTACCTATCATGAGGGACTGATTTTTCGTATGAGGGAGAAATTTTTTTTTGAGTTTTCATAACTTCCACAATTTTTGACATAGTTGTACCGCTCGTGTACCAAATTTTCTGGAATGCTTACCATAATTTATATAATTATTAGGGTGTCTGCTCTTGAATTCTCGAGGCGTGAATCCTCAAGAAATTTGCCTTTAGTCTTGACCAGTGCTATCAGATCGAGCTAGAAATTTACCCCCTCTACATTTACAATTTATCGAAAAAAAAGTAATTTATTATATATAATGAAGGAAATTTTATTTATATAATTCAAGAAAACACTTAAAAAGAGAAATAATTTCAAAATTTTGGTAAATTATACTTGAAAAATTGCTTTTTTTCGCTAAAATAGTCGATGTAGAGGGGGTAAATTTCTAGCTCGATCTGAGAGCACTGGTTAATTATGATTTGTTTAATCGACAGACTATGATATTATTAACATAATAGTTTATAAATATAAAAGGCATTTTTAATTTTAATTGTTAGCAAAATGTTTGTTTTGTTTCGTGAGATACTCGAGAAACTCGTGAAATCCTGGTCGAGACTTCTCGTGCCTCAAGAAATAAAAAAGGTCGAGAAATCAGGAACCCTAATAACTATACACTGCAAAAAATGGATTGTAAACGGTAATGAAAAATATTTTACCTGGTACAATTTTGGACTATTAACTATGTGACAGTGATCTAGATTATTAAAACAATAATCTATAGATGTTAAAAAAATATATAGTATCAGTTAAAATCTTAGATTATAAACTGAAACGTGATAGATTTCAAAATTTATAATCCACAATATTAGAATTTATAATTCAAGATATTAAAATTTGTATCAACAGTAAGATTTTAATCAATAGTTTACACAATCTAAAGCGAAGAATATCACTTACCAATTCTGATACAGTAATGTAATTAATACTTAAAAATTTTTCATATTGAACTTCACAAGTTTCTTCTCATTTAAGGGGTTATATACACTTATTATTGGAAAAAGGGGGGTTTTTCACGAATGTTTTTGGAAAAGACGGTGAATTTTTTTAAGAACAAACCACTACGCATCCATCTGTACATGTTTTAAGATATTTTATTCCAAATTTTACTGAAAAATATTGACATTTAACGGCACTACGCTCGTTGAGCCAAAAACACCTTTTTTCAAACACCCTTCGCGGTGTCCATGATAAGTCGAAAATAGATCAACTGCAATCAATCTAACCAAGAGCTTTCTTTAGTTTACTTAATTTTACTCTACTTGAACGAAGGATTTGACAAAATAAGTATTTTTACAAAAATGGTGAAAAATTTTCTAAAAAAATCGATTTTTAGGGGTCTGAAAATTCAGCTTTTTCTGTCCCAAAAAAAAAAGTTTTCTTCGAAATGGGAATTCCTACGTCCAAGTATGAGATAATATTGTTATAAAGTAGCCTGAAAAAAATTAGATTGATAGGTGACATGGTTTTTGAGAAATCATGGACACCGCAACGGCCCTTTTTGAAAAATCACATTCAGAGATAATCGCGTATAATGTTTCGAATACTTGTATTCTGTGTGATTAAACTATAATTTCTTACAGATATTGTCTCATATAATTTTTGATTTTTGGTACTTTTCTTATAAATAATAAGCTTAATTTAGGTAAGGATCAGCGTCGATTTTCTTTTCCTTCTTAAAAAATAGAAAAATGAATCTTTTTAAAAAACTATTCTAGTAAACTATTCTAATAGCACGGTGTTTATAGCTGTAACTTAGGTTCTGGTGCTCAGATCTCTATGAAATTTGGAAAAAATAATCTTAAAAGAATTTACTTTAAGAAAATGCAATAAAAAAATTTTCAATTTTTTCGACGAACACAAGTGTATATAACTCCTTAAGGGGCAATGCTAGTTTCTCAGACGAAAAAAATTTCAATTTTTGAAGATTAAAAAAAAAACTACACGTTTAATTTTTCTAAATATTTTGCAATACATTTTAAGTGTCTTCACGTATTTATCATAAAATTTTCGTCAAAAAATATTCATTAGAAGCGGAGATACAAGGCGAAATGCAAAGGTCCTTCAAAAAAGTTGAAATACGGGTGACGGTGTCAGTCATGTCAGGATGCTCGAAAAAAAATAATTTTTTTTTAGTAAACTACATGAGTTTCTCTAGAGGATGAACCTGCAGCTTTTGAAAATATTAAAAATTATAAAAGTGGAGTAGTTGTGAAAAAAAATTTCAAATTTTGCTTCAAAAACTCGTTTTTTGTTTATAAAAGTTGTTCCGAACTGTGAGGGGATGTCTGAAATTGAAGACGCCAACACCTGAATTACAGTGTAACTTTATTTATTAAGGCACTTTGCACTATAAACACACGCACAAAGAGTTTAAAGAATATTATATGGAATATAAGTTTTGATTAAAGATGGGTAGCTAGAGTTTAGACATTCCCGTTGAGATTTTGTCGTCTCTGAAAAAGAACTTCTCCAGTACGCTCAGCCATCTTGAATGCGTCTGTTGTCCCCTACTCAGGGCCCTTCATCCCTTCTCTTCCTAGTTCCTCCCGTCACCGGCAGAGGACGCCACTTGGACCATCCTTCGATAAATGCGTTCACCACATTCCTCCCCCCGTATTCCTAGTGATTAGGAATACCTATGGTATTTCAAGTACGCATAGTTTTGCTACCGGTCAACGGAATGTTCCTGTTGCTGTCCTCACATCTGCCACTCGAATGCGGCCGTCTCGTCCTGAGTACAACGAAGTTACTCGTCCTCGCTTCCACTGGTTTCGGGGTGCTTGCTCATCCCGTATAACCACCAAATCGTCCATCTTCAGCTTTCGTTGCTCACGGTGCCACTTAGTACGTCGATTGATTGATGGTAAGTATTCTCGGATCCATCGGCTCCAAAAATTATTTGTCAGACATTGTAAGAATCGCCATTGTGTGCGAAGTGCGTCGGCATCAGTAAGTGCTCCTGATGTACCATGAGCATCTTGAGTTCCAATTGGAATCATCATCAGGAAGTCGTTTGGCGTGAGGCTTCTGTGGTCACTAGGATCATCCGAAACGTGGGTCAATGGTCGACTGTTTACTGAGAACTCTGTCTCAGCGAATAGCGTCTGGAGCACTTCTTCCTTTGGTGCCTGTTCTTTTAGCGTTATTTTTAAAGCTCGCTTCACTGATCCAATTAGGCGCTCCCAACAACCCGCCATATGCGGGCTCCCGGGTGGGATGAAGTGCCACTCTATTTTTTCGATTGATGTTTGATGCAGGATTTCATCTTTGTCTGTGTTCAGGGAAGCAGCTATCTCTAGATGCACGGCACCCACCGTGAGGCACGTGAACAAAACTCCGTATCTTTTTTCCCTACGACGCCCAACAGTCACCTGCATTGGGCCGAAATAGTCAATTCCGGTGTGTGTAAAGGCCGCAACCTGTCAAGTCGCGGAGCGGGCAATGGTGCCATTCGAGGAACAGCTGGCATTGTTCGTGTATGCCTGCACTCTATGCAGTCGTTTCAGGAGCTTCGGACTGCTGCTCGAATTTTGGTGATCCAAAACTTTTCCCTCAGGTCGTTGATGACTCTTTCTCATCCGTTGTGATTGGATTTTCGATGATAAAAGCAAATCAGAAGTTTAACTATCTTGTTTTTACCGTCTAGTATTATTGGCTGTAGGCCTGTGTCATCGCTGTTTATCACCCGTCCGTCCAATCGAATGAGTCCATCTTTAAGAAATGGTGATAGAGGAAGTATCTTCGACGCTGCGGAAACTTCCTGTTCATTATTCAAACGTTTCCAGTCCTCTGGGAACGATTCTCGTTGTGATTGTTGCAACAAATAGACTTTCTTTCTTACAGGTGTCGATGAATCGTAGGATCCAGGCCATAACGCGTATCATCTTTTGCCACGAGGAATATCTACTGCTGTCAATCAAAAATGTTTCAGTCGCTGCTATGAAACAAAATTCCATTTTCAGTTCTGCGTTAGCCTCTTGAGTTTGCTTTTCCGCTATCCTTTGCACTGGCCACTTGTCTTCACTTTGGTACAGAAAGTCAGGTCCGGTGAACCAACGACTCGTGTCTTGCAGCCTTTTTACCTATTTTCAGGGTGTGTTCCTGTTTAATACAGGTACCGAGTCTCGTTGCCATCACTGCGCTTTGCAGCTCCAGTCGTGGGCCACTCTAGTTTTGGCCATCACTAGTGATGTTTCGATCCCTTTCTCCCTCTCGAAACGAAGGTAGGCTACTGCTGCAAAGGCTTGTATGCTGGCATCACAGAATATGTGCAATTGCACATTTGTCAATTGTCCCACCGATTGACGATAACAACGAGGTATTCTGAGCTCTTGTGCGTTATGCACATCGTTTAGCCACGCATGACATGTCTCCATGAGTTCGCTTGAAAGCGGGTCGTCTCAGCTGGTGACTTGTCTCCAGATGTCTTGCAGCAGGATCTTCGCTCTAATCGTCAGGGCTGCTAATAGGCCTAAGGGGTCAAAAATCGACATTAATAATTTTAGCACGTCACGCTTTGTCGGAAGCTTCGTGCCCAAGACCAATCTCTCATCCAGTTTGGGAAAACTGGCCATAAATAAGAAGTTGTCCGTCTTTGGTGTCCAGCTTACGCCTAGAACTCGAGTGTTGTTTTCTTCTGTCGGGGTGAAGTTTATTCGTGTCGATGCCACTGATGCTGGGTCCCATGCTTCCCGAACTATCGAGATAGTCATCCATATAGTGCTTCTTGACTATTGCATTGAACGCTTCAGGATGTGATTTTTTGTACTCCTCAGCATTTCGATTTCTTGCCTCTTGAGCCACGTACGTTGATGAAACGGCTCCGAAAATCATTACAGTCATTTCCATGGTGCAGATTTTTCCGTCACTTGAATTTCGCCACAGAAATCACTGACTGGAACAATCCTCCTCTCTGATGCGGACCTGGTGGAACATCTCACGAAGATCTCCACAGATTGCAACTCGTCTTTCGCGGAATTTGAACAGCACGCCTGGCAGAGAGCTTAACAAATCCGGGCCCTTCAAGAGTTTATCGTTCAGGCTAACACCATGTCTTTTTGCTGCCGCGTCAAAAACCATACGTAGTTTTCCTGCTCGTCAGTGAGCTGGCGGGCATAAGACTTTTCAACGTATGCCTCCATATTTGCACTATATTTCCTGCCGAATTCTGGATCCTGGGACATCTTCTTTTCGATAGAGAGAAGCCGTTTTTCTGCATTTTTTTGACTCTCTGGCAATTCTTCGTTGTCCGTTTCCCAGAGTAGCCCGGCCTCCCATCTATCTTTGATGCGCTTGAGTGTTTGGTCTAGAACATCCTGCGCTCGTTGATTTTCCCTGGATCTCAAGGCTTTCTTTGATGGTATCACTCCGAAGGATTCTGTAGACCAAAATTCACGAATGATTTCGTTCAACTCCATTTCCTCCTTAGGTTGCTGCACGAAGAAGGTAAACTCTTTGTCTGCTCGCTCTTGCACATCGGGACCATGAACCATCCATCCCAAAGGAGTCAGGGATGCGAAAGATTTTCCTACTTTTCCTGTGATTTGTCGCAAAATCTTGTTCAGGTATAGATTGTCTTCGCCGATTATGATGGTTGGAGTCGCGTTTTCTAGGTCGAGAATATCCAGTTCTTGTAGATGAAGCCACTTTCTGGAGTTGATTGTTAATGATTGGCCTGGCATTTTCATTTTTGTTGTACGCACATTTTTTATGCTAAATATCTTGCCGGTGGCACCACGGATCTCAAGACTGACTCGTCTCGATCTCTGGTCCTCTTTAATTGTGTCATCGTACCACGATGCGATTAGTGAATGTCTTGGTCCCTTCAATCCAAGTTCGTCTGCTATTTCTTCGGCTATTAGAGACACTGTCGAACCGCCGTCTAGGAGTGCGTATGTTTTTATCTCGGCCGCGAGTCCTTTTAAAGTCACTGGAATAATCCGTAGATATACTCGCTTGTCTTCCTTACGTGTACAGTTCACTCGTTCCGAGATTTCTTCATCAGTGGACTCAACTAATTTATTTTCGGAAACACGCATCTTTCGGTCGGCATCTTTGTTTCGCTTTCTCTTCAAGAAGTCGTTGTGTATTAGGGGATGATGTTTGAATTTACAACCTGGCTGGTTGCAAGTTCCTCGTTTGCATTGTCGAATATTATGTTCCGAAGATAAGCATCCAAAATACATCCTCTTTTTCCTTACCCACTCCCAACGCTTATCCACCGATAATTTCATAAAAACCGAACACGCGTCTATCTGATGCGATTTATTGCCACAAAAATTGCACTTATCGGTGGTTCGGTCCTCTTCACGACACGATAGTACACGTTTGTCATTTTTGTCTTTGTCCGGTGGTGGGGGCACGTAAATAACACTCGCCGTGTCAGCTTCTTCCTCGATCCAAGTCGCGAATTCGTAGAGTCCGGCTGCATTTGGTTGCTTCGCGGTGTGATTTCCCCAACTCGCTGGTAATTTTTCAAGCAATTGCCTAACTAATCTAGGGTTCGTTAAATAATTAGGTTGATTTTTCGACGTTAGTCGTTATCAACAAAGCCCTAATAGCTTCTAACGCATCTCCCTGAAGTATCTTCGACGCTGCACTTCGACGTCGAAGGCACTTCTGTAGCCGGAGCATGTTCTCCGCGGCTGAGAATCCACATGCTTCGGTCGTTTGACAGAAGATTCCTTCAAAAAGAATCCAATCACGAGTATTTCCACTGAAAATAGGCAACTCTTTTCCCACAGCCTGCCTCGCTATATATTTATTTTCCGCTGTAGCTACTGGCGCGTTTCTTTGGTTAGGTCGCGAACAAGAGTCAGCTGGCGGCCCGGCAGCTTCGTGTATTTCGTTTCTGTCTTGAATTCTGCGGTCTTGGTTAATCACTTGCGCGTCCGAACGATTGTCGCCCTGGTCTCGACTGGTCAACCAATTTGATACCCTTAAACGACTCGATCTTTCGGAGATGACTGAGCGTATCTCGTTTATGTCACCAGCTCGAGAACGATCATCCTCCACAAATCTCGCCTCCTCCAATTTTGCGCGTAATTCGATGAGTTTCATTTTACGGTCGGCCTTTTCGGGTGCGGCCTCACTTTCCCGATCCGCCCGCTCCTGTTCTAAACGTGCGAATTCTTCCTGTCGTCGCAACTCTATTTCGAGTCATCTTCTGGTCAAGCTAGCAACGGATATTTGCGAATTGTTGCTGTGCGATTTTTTACTAGATGACAGGTCTTGCTCTACATGAAAATTTCTTACTGTTTTCTCATATTCAGGGTCGTATCGTACGGGTGGTACTCCCTTATTACTCCTGGCACTGCGTCGCATTATCAAAGTTTTGTCGAAATCCGTTTCGTCGTGCGCGCCTGGGGTGTGCCCGGGTCGTGGTGTCTCTGGCTGTCCGCTCCTCTCCCCTTCACCGTCAATGCCGAGAATCATGTCGTCTACACTTGCTTTGCAATATCTCTGTCACTCTCACTACACTGTGTCTGTCTATTCAATGCTTGAGTCCCTTTTGTCTCTCATAATTCGAAAAGACTGCACTGTTTTTCTATGTAAGCGGAGTCACATATGCAATGTCTTTACATATGCCGCGAACACTTATGCGAAAGGGATCCACCACAGAGAATCCGGCTTCGAAGGACCAAAATGTTCCGAACTGTGAGGGGATGTCTGAGATTGAAGACGTCAACACCTGAATTACAATGTAACTTTATTTATTAAGGCACTTTGCACTATAAACACACGCACAAAGACTTTAAAGAATATTATATGGAATATAAGTTTTGATTAAACATGGGTAGCTAGAGTTTAGACATTCCCGTTGAGATTTTGTCGTCTCTGAAAAAGTACTTCTCCAGTACGCTCAGCCATATTGAATGCGTCTGTTGTCCCGTACTCAGGGCCCTTCATCCTTTCTGTTCCCAGTTCCTCCCGTCACCGGCAGAGGACGCCACTTGGATCATCCTCCGATAAATGCGTCCACCACAAAAGTTGTAATTTTTTGTATAACAAAATGTTGGAGGTCCATCCTCTATAGAAACATATAATAAAAACTGTGTTAAAATTTAAAGTCGATTGGATGATTAGTTTTCGACTACACCCTCACCTGATTTTAAAAATGCATTTTTGAGAAAAACGCATTTAAAGTTTTCAATGCAGATTTGATTTACGGTAAATTTTCTTTTCCTATTGCGCGATTTAATATCGATTTAAAATTTTGGGTAGGGTAGGGCGAGTCTAGTTGAGCAATTTTTCACTTTAACTGCCATAACTTTCAAACGGCGCATCAAATTCAGTTAAATCATATCCCTAGTAAAAATGCCGAATAAGAAGTATATAGAAACCGATTATATAGTGCATAGGATCCACAAGCACCTCTAAATAGTTCTAAATGAATGTTAAAAGGTACTTTTATTGCAATTTGATCCTAATTGGTTTTATTCGGTTTTAATCTACTTTCAAAAAAATTTTCTATGTGGATCTATTAGGATCTTAAGTGGTTTAAAAAAAACATTTATTTTTTAAAATTTCTTAATAGGTTCTAATCGGTTCTAATGAGGTAACCGTTTATTAAAAATGTTATAAAGTACAAAATTTCTTCCCTAGTATGTTCTATTAGGTTTCTTAGTGGTTATTTGAAATTCAAAGTTCAGTTTTGAAAGCGGTTCTATTAGGTATCTACTTGGTATATTTTATCGAAAGATACACAAGTACAAAATTTCTTCCCTATTAGGTTCTATTAGGTTTCTTAGTGGTTATTTGAAATTCAAAGTTCAGATTTGAAAGCGTTTCTATTAGGTATCTACTAGGTATATTTTATCGAGAGATGCACAAGTACAAAATTTCTTTCCTAGTAGGTTCTATTAGGTTTCTTAATGGTTATTTGAAATTCAAAGTTCAGTTTTGAAAGCCGATTAGGATCCAATAAGCAATACATTACCATTTCCGAATACAGACACTTTAGATCCTAATAAAAACTACATAAGAAATTAATACGAACCAAGTAAAACCATTTAGAAACCGAATAGAAAAACCGATTAGGTACCAATTAGGATCCAATCAGTAATAAATTACCATTTCCGAATACAAGCACTTTAGATCCTGATCAAAACCACATAAGAATTTAATGTGTACCTAATAAATGCGATGCGAAACCGAATAGAAAGGAGATCAAGCCTAATAAGATCCAATTAGAAAGTTTTTATTTATCGTATATAACCACATAGGATCCGGGAACAAAACCCGCTTTAAAACCTAATGGAAACTAGTAGAAACCACGACTTATTAGGTTTCTATTGTGATTCCATTAGGCATTTTTACGTAATTTATTCCTCTCTAAACGCCTTCATAAAAAAAATCCATTTCATGTCAGGGGTGCGATTCTGTAAATTCATTTTCATTTTCACCTTAACTTTCACTTTCACCTCACTTCTGGTCTTGTCAAAATTCACGGCAGGTTTGAATTTTGGAATTTTTAAATCCACGACATTTTTCAATTTTCAGAAACTGTCAACGAAGACAAAAGTCATATTACATATATTCCAATTTGCTACAATATATTTTGATAAATTTTTTAGAAATTCCAAAATTCAAATCCGCCGCGAATTTTGACAAGACCTGAAGTGAGGCGAAAGTGAAAGTGAAAGTGGAAATGAAAATGAGATTACAGAATCGCACCCCAGGTTTAGAAGTTATTTATATAAATTGTAACATGATATCCTACCATGTACAAGAAACTAGCCAATCATAACTAAATTCAGTAAACTAAATAAAGTCGAGTACGGAATCACATTTACTTATTTTACTTGGTGCTATTTCTACCATATTGACCAGTCAAGTGCCTCTTGTAAACCAACTCCGAAACTCTACCAGACTGTGACATCATTAGTTATTGGAATCTAATACTAATTCCAATGTTCGTTTTACTATTTGTTAAACTAGGTGCATTAGGGCCGGCTGACCCTATTCTTTAATTGGAGGATAAGTTATTTGCATTAGGTCATTCGTTCAATCTCCAAGCCAGGCACCTAAAAGGAAGCATCAGGACGTATCATCGTTTGAATTTGGCGCAGTGTCCACCCATTCTCCGTGGTCACGCGTTGGGAGTGAAGTGAACTAAGTGTTGGACATTGCTACGGACGATAGCCAATCGGCCTAGTGCATTTCGTTCGCTGAGCGACAGACTCTCAACAGCCAATCGGCTGAGACTTTAATGAGCGTCGCTCATACGTCATTACGTTAAGGTCAATTTTTAAAAAAATCTATGTGTCCAAATAAATTTCGTAGTTATTATCGCATTATGACACCATCAGCCCCCTTGTATTAGATGACGCAAACCTATAACGTCAATATGCTCCCAATATTGTGTCATTCAGGAAGCATTTAATGCCGCTAAAAGCGATTGCGAATGCAGAAACACCTTGTTTCAATTCATATGTACATAGATGTCGTGAAAAATGGAAGCAATATTGAATCAATGTAGCGCAATACAAAAACGTCACTATTACACAAAAAAGCTTAAATATTGCCCTAAACTTAAGATGCAACAAGTTGTCTGAAAAATCATTTAATTTTTCTTACAATACAGGGTGTCCCACCACTTATGAACGAAACGGTACTGGGTGATAGAGGACAAAAAAAGAAACAGAAAAGTTCTGTGGCAAAATTTGATCCGGGCCTTAGTTTGGGCACAGTAAAGCTTCAAAGTTGGGCATAATGAACCAATCAGGAGCGAGATTTAGCAATCAATTGTTTCTCACAAACAGGCACACTATCGAACACTTGAAACAAACAAACAAATGGTTGCTAAATCTCGCTCTTGATTGGTTCATTATGCCCAACTTTGAAGCTTTACTGTGCCCAAACTAAGGCCCGGATCAAATTTTGCCAGAGGATTTTTCTGTTTCTCTTTTTGTCCTCTATCAACCACTACCGTTTCGTTCATAGGTGGTGGGACACCCTGTATAGTAAACCGAAATAAAATGACCAATTTTTATATAAAAATAACGATTTGGCATTGCCAACAGAAAATGCAACATATATATCATTTCCACTAATAAATCTCTGCGAAGTTGTGGAACACACACACACACAATCATGTGCTTGTGGGCAATTGTGAACAGCCAAAAAAGAGCGCGGAGAAGAAGATAAATTCTCGCCTCGACGTTTATTGTTACGTCTTTTCAAATCCGAGGCCTCAATAAACAGAGTCCAAGAGGCAGGATTTAAGGTAAGAATTTAAGGATTTAATTTTTAAGGAATTAATCTAAAAATCAAACAGTTACCAGAAAGCGTTTGACATCTTCTTTTGTAAACAAACATTTGTAGGTTAAGGTTCTGCTCTTGCCTCGAGCAATCATATACCATTCAAAGTGCTTACTTCGCACGATATACTCTTTTGTAATATAATAAAGTTTAATAAACAGATTTTTCTTTCTTACAATGTAATACTGCATCATTGTTAATCACCCTTTCCAGCTAATAATTACCAGATATGATGATTAAATAAAACGTCCGTATAAATTGTACGTCATTTTTACCACACATAATTACTCCACAAAATTGCGTTAAAATGACGTGAATTTGACGTGATAACGTAAAGTAATACGTTCTTGTAGAATTTGTGTCACAATGATTTCACTTTTTGGTCATAAATGTATTGCATGGTTTTGGCATAAGAATTGCTTATCGCCAAAAAATAAAATATTGCCATCATAACCGATCCCGAATGTGTCAGTACCTTGTTACTAACTTAACATAAATCAACACAAATATTAAACATCATTATAATATCATATAACTGCCTTTTGGCTATCTGGGAATTAATTAACTTTAAAAATGATTATGATTACTTGTTTATAATTAAATTTTTTGTAATTTCCATATTTCCAAAGTGACGTGTTATATAATTCATAATCTGCTTCAACCGCCATTTTGGAAATCAACTGAATATTAAAAAATAGTTTTGATTGATTATTGATTAACTTTAATAATTTGATGAGTCGAATCTTTATTGATCATTATAGATTGTTTAACTAAATCTTTATATTGAGAGTCAAAACTCTAATAACTAAATTGTATTTAAATCTAATGATTTGAATTGTAATGACCATTGTCGTAAATAACGTAAATGAAAACCCCATAATAAATTGAATATTATCATTTCTGTAAATTTATAAAATGAGCTCAATCATGATGTAGGAAATATATAAATATTCAATAACATTTTAGTTAAGAATAAAATATATTAAAATACCAATGCTAATGGTATAATGGAAAAAAAAGTATTATTATTATTTAAACAATAAAATAAATAAATGTCTCTAATGAATAACTTATTTTGAAATTAAAATTATAAAAAATAAAAATTATACTTTTAACAGTAACTATTAAGTAAATAAATAATATAATTTAAAATTAAGGGGTTATTCTACTTTATAAGCTGAAGAAAAGAGCTATTTTTGAACATTTTTTTTGAGTATATCATGAACGATATGGAAATAAATATTTTTGGGTATGATAAAACATGTATTAATCTACATAAAAATTTTTTTTTTATTAACTTTATTCAATGTTTATATTAAAAATAATAATTGTGCGTAGGCTTCTCAAAATCAAAAGGGTAAACGGTACCAAGGATATCTCGGTAACGGCTAGTTGAAAAAAAAAAACCAAAGTGGGTTAGCTTCAGTTATACTAAAACTAGGTCTGTTGCCTATAATAATTAATATTTATGAAAAAATAAGAAAATGGCGGACAAAAATTTTTTAAAAAATGCATTTTTTTCACTGTTTTTTTGTTTAAAAAATTAATAAAAATGTTATTTTTTAATATATTATAGGCAACAGACCTAGTTCAATATGTGTAGAATGTGTGGTTTAAATTTTATAAGGATCGGTCGAATAGTTTTCATAAAATCCGTGGTACCGTTTTAAAAACGCTGTTTTGAGAAAAACGCGTTTAAAACAATAACAATTGTAACGTTGTGGATTTTTACCACGTTGCTGATCCTCTCCCCAGACTAAATTAAATAAACGGAACTAAAACAGAACAGCCAGTGGGAACTCAATTAGATATAAGTGTATGAATGCTAGTATAGATGTATGAGAGTCGAATAGAATTATCTAATTTTAAGTACGATTATATTATTATTGCCGT
>UCOK01016047.1:0-19131 GCA_900474325.1 Synergus umbraculus
GTTATAGGATGCCTGTTGTGTTTCTTTTTACTCTTCAAATTTTTTAAAATTAAAATTTATAAAATATTAATTTCCACTTCTTTATTCCAGAACTTCTTAATGGTTATTTTCGAGCTCTAGTGGACTTCACAGGTATATATGGAAGATAAAGATACCTTTTATTTTTGATTTCAGTTATAAAATGTATACTATCTTCCATTTTAGTATTTTATTTTTCTTTCTAAATGGTCTTTTTCGAGCTCTAGTGAACTTCGAAGGTGTATATGGAAGAAAACAATAATTTTTATTACAGATATGAAATAATAATTTCCATTTTCTTTATTGCAGTACTTGTTAATGGTCATTTTCGAGCTCCAGTATACTTCACAACAATACATTGAAGAGAAATTTTTTTTCTTTTTAATTAATGTTATTAGATGCATATCGGTTTTCATTTCAATGTTCTGTTTTTTTTTCAATTAAAATTTATAAAATATTAATTTCTATTTTATTTATTACGTGGAAAAAAATTTGGCACATTTGCTGCACTACACGGAAAAAAGGTTAGGTTAACTAGTGTTCCAATTGGTGTTTAGGCTAACCGCCGTATACTACGGGCTGCTTACTCTCCAACGGGAGAACAGTTCACTTTTGTGGGAGAACCATTCACCCATAATAAGGCAACTGTTCGCCTACAGCTGCTCTCCGTTCTCGTGGGGCAATCATCGACAAACGGACTAACTGCTGCATCAAACGGCACCACCACCGGTGGCGGCGCTGCTACTCTCCTCTTTGGGCGACTGTTCTCCTAACTTTTTTTCCGTGTACCTCTAGTGCTGCTGTTGCACCACAATAAAGAGAGGTTACAGTGCTATTGCAGGCTAACTGTACTTCTAAGGTGCAAAAACTATCCCTTAAATGAACAATTGCTGCACATATATACGGAAAGCAACCGCTACCCCGCGTTAAACGCAGCAGTAGTATCTACTGGGACAGCAACTGTAACAAATTTTTTCCGTGTACAGATTTTTTAATGGTCATTTTCGAGCTCTAGTGAACTTGGCACCAATACATGGAAGAAGAAAATTTTTTATTGTAGTTATAGGATGCCTGTTGTGTTTCTTTTTACTCTTCAAATTTTTTAAAATTAAAATTTATAAAATATTAATTTCCACTTCTTTATTCCAGAACTTCTTAATGGTTATTTTCGAGCTCTAGTGGACTTCACAGGTATATATGGAAGATAAAGATACCTTTTATTTTTGATTTCAGTTATAAAATGTATACTATCTTCCATTTTAGTATTTTATTTTTCTTTCTAAATGAAAAATTATAAAATTATCATTGCCTTCATTACAAAACTTCTTAATGGTCTTTTTCGAGCTGTAGTGAACTTCGCAATTTCTCTTTCTAAATTAATAGCTATAAAATATTGATTTCTTTTTCTCTAGTGGCCTTCCTAAAAATATGGTGAATTAAATTTTTTCTTTTAAGTTGATATAAAATTTTGTAAGTGTAGAATATTATAAGTCAGTAAATAATTATCAAATTTATTTATTTTTCATTGGACCTATTAATGGTTATTTTCGAGCTATTGGAGAATTTAACAAATATTTTTAGGGCTAAGTGATCTCCTTTCTATAAGAATTCTAAGGAAGAATACTTTCAACTTTGGAAAAGTTGATCAAAAGTGTACATTTGTAATTTGTTTTCAATACTTTTTGTAGGCATAACTTAGTTTTATTTTCTGATGTTATTAGCACGTAATCAAATATTACAATTTGTCATTCTGCTCTACATTTAGTCATTAGTTTAAACCAGTGTTGCCAGATTGGGGTTTTTTCCCTATTTTTAAGGAGATTTCAGGGGCACAGGGAGAAATATAGGGGAAAAAATATGTAGGGATTGTTTTAGGGAGATTTTTCTGTCCAAGATGGACAAATAAATATTTGAATAAATATTTTTTGTTAAAATTGGACCATTTATACTTCCGCTTGTACGAAATGGAAATAAATAGCCTAATTTTAACAAAAAATGTTTATTATTGCAAACGTAAAGTTCGAGAAATTAAATTTGCTCCTATGGTAATTATCACAAGCCCTTAATAGCAACTTCAATGGCATTAAAAAATCAAGTAAAATTACATAGGGAGAAATATAGGGATTTTTTAGTTCAACTTATGGAAATTTGGAGTGAAATTGTGAAACTCGTAGGTGGAAATCCTGAGACTCATCTGGCAACACTGGTTTAAACAGTATTTTAGAGTCTTAAAAACAATACTCCCTTGGTTCTATAGCGAAAAAAATGTTTAACACCTTCAATTTTCCCGAAGCGCCTTGGAGTTTTTATTTAGCATACTCGTCCGCAATGTTGGATCGGTCATTTTGTTTATGAAATTTTTGACACCGGATTCATAATGAGAGACCCCAAAAACCCATGAGTAACAGAATTTGGCCCATTTTATAAACATTTTATTCGGAATTTAGTACCACTCTGCATTACTCCTCTATGTGCTTGTAAAACTTTAAACGCGTTTTTCTAGAAACAACTTGTTTCAAACTGAGCGGACCGATTGCTTCAACACTAATGCATGAATCGACTTCTAATTTTTACAGTAGCTTCACAAGTAGATTCTCTAAAGAAATACGTAGCCGTTTTTTGATTTGATGTTAATTGCATTTTTTATAAACAAATTACTGCTCTTTTTTTGGCAAAAAATTAATTTTTTTCAAAAAAATAATACAATTTTTTTTTCATACTGTAATATGTATGAAATGAACTCTCTAAAAAGAAATGCTATTCCTTATCCCATACTCCCAAAATAAATTGTAAAATTTAGGCTTTTTTCGGCCGCTAGAGCGGTGTTACCCCTTAAGGAAAATGAATCCATGAATATCATAAATGACGAAGGATGAACAAATTTATGCTTCGGTTTTTAAGTGCACATTTATTAACCATAAAAACGGTATGGTGATATAAAAATTATCGTTACATATAATTTTTCATATTCATTAACATGAAGAGTACATTGAAATTCCTACTTACACTCGAATCTCCCAATAACGAACTTCCCAATAACGACCGCATTCCTTTCTAAATAACGACCTATATGAACCTAAAGTCTCACTTGATACCACTTCGCATGCGTTGCGCTCCGGGATCTGATTGGTTTCTATTAGCGCGCAATTTGAAATGCTAAAAAATATTATATTATACGCAATACGCATGCGCAATAGGTGTGCCATTTGAGAAAAGAAATTTCGTCGTTATTGGGAAAGCGTCTGGTCTGAATTTCGTCGTTATTGGGAGATTCGAGTGTATGTTCCTTTTTCGGCATAGTCTGAAGTTACCATAATATGCCATCTTGAATTTATTTGACATAAATAAGCTACGCAACTATAGGATTCGCGGCGCTTAAGGGGCAGAGAGAGACTTCCTCCCTCCCTGTCCCTAGAATCCCACACCTTACATTGAGAGCGACAAAAATTCTAGGTAGGACATAAATCGAATGGAATACTTTACAATTTAAGAAAATTAGGATTTGTTACTTTTTTATGATTAGTAGAAAAGATATTATATATTATATTATATGTATATATACAGTCCGCTGATATAGCCTTATTAGTATGATACTACTTCGTAATTATGAATTCTTAAAAAGTGTCAAGTTTCCCTACTTGGACTTCTATGAATAAAATATTATAGGCCAGTATGTTAATTAAGTATAGTATTATATGTATACCAGAGTAAATTTCTGGCATTATAGTTGAAAGTTTCATAGTATTATACCCACTGCAGCATGAAAATTGTATATAAAGGTCATTTTAGTATGGACGTTAGAATTTATCTTTAGTAAAGATGTTTTATACCCATTTAGTAGAGGGAAAAAGTGATTTGAAATGGGCTTGAGAGTCGCTGTTATATTACATATGGAAAACGACACGATTAAGGAAAAAGTATTAAATGTAATTTTTTCAGGATTTTACGACAGATTAAATGCAAAAAACATAACTAAAATTACCTACATTGAGGTAATGTTTATTCCATGCATGTCTGAGATAACAAGAAATAGTCAAATACCATTAACAATAAAGACTAATAGAAAACACGAAAATACTGTCTCATTTTACTGACAGTAACTATAAAGGTGCAGTCCCATGTCGGCAGAAAACGTCGGCGTAAAGCAGAAACTCATGAGAGTGACAGAGATAAATAGATCTATCTATCTCTGTTACTCTCATGAGTTTCTGATTTACGCCGACGTTTTCTGCCGACATTGGACTGCACCTTAAGTATTAATGAATGTAGAATTATTGTTACGTACCAGTTATCTGGAAATATTTTTATCTTTTTTTTTTTTTTAATTTATTTCCAATTTGCAAAACCAATGAAACAAGATTCAAATTTGGGGATAATGATTAAAAAAATATTTCCTTGATACCACTGGTGACGGTAATCCAAGATGTCCACGCGACACCTCGCTAATACAACAATTCAGCAAGCCTCGAAATATGAATTGAATTTTTAATTAATTTTGCAACAAAATGAGCTAAATACATGAATATAAACCTACTCGAATCATTAGCTACATATTGTAATTCTGAAAATTGTATGAAAAGAATGTGAAAAATACTAAATAAAAATTAGCATAGCATAAGGATGAAACGAATGAAAATGTAAGATAGCCATATAAATGAATGCTATAATACTTGTACTACGACACGAGTTACTTACGCTAAATCCGACTACCAGAGATGGGCATATATGACTATTATCACGAATATATATATGTACTTGGAGTTGCACTATCGTCTTGCTTCCACCATACGCACCATGCTTATACACATGCTTCCGCATTTTTTCTAAGAACTCTGATCTACAGCTATAATCAACCAGCAAACACTGAAATCAAAATCTGCTGATACAACGAATCATATAAAATTAAAGGTGTTCTATTTAATAGATATTCCCCTAAGGGTGAATTGAAAAATAGAACTGATATTCGTTTCCTAATTTCAATATGAAAAGAAATCATAAATTGCTGATCAATTTGGCAATAAATAGCCGTCCCAATTCCTGTTCACTTGCACAACAAACAAAGGAATAGATCTTGCAAGTTATGCAAAATTTTGATGCTGTCAACGTCGGTCACGAGTTCCTTGCACTGATTTCACGAGTCATACCATGTCTTCCAACCAACAAAAAATTCACGACACTTCAAAATTCTCCCACCATTTCCATCGATAGAGCACCTACGACGGGCATCATAAATTAGAGTAATTCAGTCATCCGAACGCAGTTCGACGAGCTTCTCCTTGTGATCAAGAAGTCTCCCAGTTAGAAGTTGAATTCGGAAAATCGGTGCCCATCTCGGTACCCGGCTTTCCCAAGTAACTCCCATCGAGTTAATTCTTGTCTTCTCGCAAACTAAAAAGTAGTTACCAAGCTGAATTTGTAAAAAAAGTAATCAAAAGGGAAGGAGTCCTAGATGTTCCAGTGAAACCTTAAATTTCGAAATTTGATCTGAAACAAGGAAATTGGCCGAGGATCTTCATCTTTTGGGTTGCACTGAACAACCTCGAGCTGAGGGTTCTTGGAGATCGAAATACTTCCGTGAATTTGGAATTATTCCGGTCTACCGTACTAAGTGTAATTTCGTTTATCTATTAAAGACTATTTGAGTGTCAATTTCGAATTCTGAAGGATTAAGACGAAGTATCAAGGCTTTTGGGTTGTACTGAACAACCAACAGCCCGGATTCTTCAGTGGTTGGAGTACTTCTCGAATTTGACGAATTTTTAGCGGAGAATTCGGCTAAAAATTCTAGGAAATCCTGATTTTCTCGAGCGTTTCATGACCCTTCTCGAAATCAACCATCTACTGCAGTTATTACGTAATCCTAGTGATTAACTACGAAGCATAGAAGTGAGTTTTTATATGCGCAGCGACCTTTGTATGTGAACGAGCAAAACTTAGGACTAGAGTTGAGATGTGTGTAAGGATTTGGATTCTAATTCGTATCTAGCCTCTGCGATTCGTTCTTAATGGTAGAATAAGGATGACTAAAGATGACATTCTATGTTAATTAATAAAATTGCTCGTCGCGAAAAGGGATTCTATTTACGTTTATGTACTTGGGGGTTGATAGAATATATTTGAATTCTTGTTTGTATTTCCCGATTTTTCTTTATTTCTCTCTCCTATTACGTTGAATTTCATCCTTGAATGAAGACAGGCGATTTACGATTCCCACAAAATAATTAAAGAATCAAAAGTCTCTAATAGAACTTTTATGATATTTATTTTGGTTCGTTACAATTATGTATATAGTTTTATTATATAAATTAAACTATATTTACTATTGATTAATTTATTATTATATAAATTGGACTGTTCTTATTATATCATAATATTACGAGATTTGTATATTGTGTGAGACTGGAACAACTGATATTTTAATTACATAATTTTAATGACCAAATCCGTCACTCTAATTTAAAAATTAAATACAAAATTTATGAATAAATATCTTTAGGTGATTGTACTTGTTTATTGACAATTACTACAAAAAATACGTGTAAAATTTTTAGGAATCTGCAATATTTTGTGTAGGGATATAATCACTATCAAAATTGTTTATTTACAGTATTATATATAAAAAATTTCGCATTTTTCACTATTACAATAAAGTTAACATAAATAAATATGCACGACACATTATCAGATTTCCATATTATAGTTCCTACTAAATGAAAATAATGTTTCTTTACACATGGATGCAAAACCCTGTTTGTCCACTGATTACAGACATGCAAAATGGTTGATTCCACACTGTCCTCAAAATCAGTGAGCAAAATCCTCAACATCGATGAGCAAAACGTTGTTACCGGTTAGCAAAAAAGTTTGCTCACCGGTTGCGATGCCATCTAGTGTCGTAAACGGTTACTATGTGAACAATGTTTTGGGTGAAGTTAGGTTCGGTTGGTTTGATGTCTGTAAACGGTGGACAAACGAGGGTTTTGCATGAATTTGTAAAGAAAAATAGTGTTCTATACGAGAGGACTAAACAGACGATTTGGTAACTGTTAGTGTGAGGGAGCTGCGTGAACCCAAGTCTCGGCTTCATCTCACTGCCTTAAATACACCATTTTGTTCACATCTTTTCAATACGCGGTGTTTGAGGCCGCAAAAGTAATGTGTTCGAAGTGTCGTTTAGTCAGAGATGTTTTTTTAATTGTATGACAAGGGCTATCTCTTTGTTTCTTGATAAAAAAAATTTGTTTAGCTAAACCGGCAATTTTGACAAGCATATAGACACGCGGGTGAGCAGTACTTACATTTTGCCAAGTCCCTGTCTAAGTCAAAGAGGAACAAAACTTCACTCGAAGGGTGCTTCACTCACTCAGAAAAATTTTGGGCGTCTTACTATGCACTGCAAAAGCCGAGCACTTACGAAAATCGTGTAAAAAAATAATTTTGATAAATCGCGCATAAGTTACTAGACCTGTCAGCTGTAACTTTATACGCGGTTTATCAAAATTATTATTTTTACACGATTTTCGTAAGTGTTCGGCTGTTGCAGTGCATAGTAAGATTCGCAAAATTTTTCTGAGTGAGTGAAGCACCCGTCGAGTGAAGTTTTATGCCTCTTTTACTTGGATAGGGACTTGGCAAAATATAAGTACTGCTCACCCGTACCCCTCTCAATGGCGATTCTACACTTGTAAAAATTCCCGTTTTACCTAAAAAATTTGTTTTTTCAAGAAACAAAGAGATAGCCCCTGTCATGTAATCGAAAAAACATCTCTGGCAAAACGACATTTCGAATACATTATTTTTGCGAACACAAACACCGCGTATTGAGAGGATGTGGACAAAATGGCGGATTTGAGTGAGTCTATTATACATAAATTTTTAGTGTTTTCAAAATGCTCTAACACCGTTAAGAGTGTTAAAGCCTAAAGTTCTAATTAAAAAATTCAATTTTAAAGTTATATTGTGAATTCTCCATTTTATGCAAACTGTATCGAAATTAAATATTTTTTCGCTCTGTATGCAGACTTATATTTGAAAAATTATTAGCGCTACAGAGCGCAAAAATATTTATCTGTAATTTTCATTGAGTGAAATGGAAAATGGAATGTTGAGCTTAACACTTGGGTCCAACGCTCTTAACCAGAAGGATTTTCACATATTTTTCACGCGTAAGCTTCAATAAAGGTATTCTAGTTCTTTTTCTTATTCATATGTCTTTAAGGAGGTTGTCTGGTAACTCAATTTAAAAATGTTTTTTTTCTTACATATTTTAAAACTATAATATGTATTGAGAGTATATTTTGTAAACATTGACAAAATTGTAGATTGAAATATGAAAATATATACGAAGCTATAGCACATAGTCGAGAATGAAAATTATAATAGTCAAGAGTTAAAGATATGGTAATAATAATAATAATAAGTGATTAGTAACTTTAGAACGCGTTGCCATTAATATCAATATCATTCACACATTTGTGTAATCCATTCTATTGCATGATTACTGTTATCGTAATCTTGTTTATCATTTAAAATAAATGAAATTTCAATAAGAGTATATTACTTACCATTTCGATATTGCACTTTCACTTAAGGGGTTACCCCCACTTGCAAATTTCAAAAAATCGATTTTTTTTTTATTGCATTTTTTTGAAGTATAAGTATCTGAGAATATGTCCTGAAAATTTCAAGTCGATCCGAACAAAATTGACTGAGATATGAGCGTTGAAAGATAAGAATCCGTTGTGTAAACGACCGGCTAGTTTGCCGCCTGGCGTGAAGGAAGAATGTTACGAAGGCAACACCAAATTTTCGTTTTGCAAGCGGCATCGTCGGCGGAAGAACTTCTGTATGGGCCCGGAATAGATGACTCTATGTAAGTTTAAAAAAAAAATTATTTTCTTCGTGTAAACTGAAATTGAAACTTTAAACGCGTTTTTCTCGAAATGGCATTGCTGAAGTCGGTGACCAAGATTACTCGAACACTAATGAACCGATCTTCTTGAAATTTTGCAGGCTTATTTAATACATAAAAATGTCGTCTTTAATCGTTCGATTTTTTTTTTCGAAAAAAAATGGCCGTTTTATAGCCAAAAAACGGCCGTTTTTTTACGTTAAAATCGAACCATTTGGTCACCGCAAACCGTATCATTGAAAACATTATTCCATTGACGGCCATTTGCCACTCAACAATGTAATATTTCTCAATAAAAAAATTACTGAAAGTTCTTCAAGATGTGTTCTTTAAGATGATATAGTGATCGATTAAAAAAGTTTTGTAGTTTTCTTTAAAAAAATGTATGAAAAAGGCCTTTTTTTTGCGCTACAAGTAGGGGTAACCCCTTAATAAATGCGATTTATTTAACGGAATATATAAAATGTAATTTAATTACACACGACACAAGATTTGAATTGACATTTTCGAATGCGCCGTCATTTCTGTACATGTGTTCATACTAGCGCCACGCACGAGAAGTTCAGGCGCGTGTACTTCCCGAAAATATTATTTAAGGTGATATCATACCACTGCAAAAAATTTACTTGCACAAAATCTTGCGCAATGGAAATGAGTGAAAGATTTTCCGGTTTGCAAGCGGAACAACTTCTTGGCGCGAAGTTTTGAATTATAATTTGGTTTTCTTTATTATAAAATATAAAAATTGCATTGAAAATTTTTGATTTAAGGAATATAGTGTGCTTTTCTTTTTTCTTTGTTCCAATGCAATTTTTCTAATTTATAATAAAGAAAACAAAATTATAATTCAAAACTTCCCGTCAAGAAGTCGCTCCGCTTGCAAAGCGGAAAATATTTCAAGGTCCCGTCCTATGGCAGCAGAAAACGCAAAGCAGAAAGCAGAAAATCATTAGAGTGAATGAGAGAGAAAATTTGCCTGTCTCTTTCACTCTTATGAATTTCTGCTTTCTGCTTTGCGTTTTCTGCTGACATGGGATGGCACCTTCACTTATTTCCATTGCGCAAAATATTTTGCGCAAGCAATTTTTTTGCAGAGGTATGATATCACCTTTATTTATCGTGAACTCGATGTACAGTATGATGGTGCAGTCCCATGTCGGCAGAAAACGTCGGCGTAAAACAGAAACTCATGAGAGTGAAAGAGACACACTGATCTGTCTATCTCTGCCACTCTTATGAGTTTCTGCTTTACGTCGACATTTTCTGCTGTCATGGGACTGCACCTTGATTCATGCATGCGGGCCTTCCTCGTGGGCGTGTTATCCCAACCCTAGTTTCTATTTGAATCTTATGGAAACATGAATCTTACTGTACAGGACTTTGGTCTCGTTATGTCTATACTCCATGACTGTTTTAATACACTAGTGCCACTGACGTCGCTTCGCGGCCGTCGTCGCACTGCTTGTCTTTCTATGTTCTTTTCTACACTCAATGCCAATGCTAATTCATTATTCCACATGGCAGCCGTCAATTTAAACATGGCTGCCTTCAATTCGATATATTCCACTGATATATATATAATACACTGGATACAGGATTCAATGCAAAACGCGTGTGCCGACTTGAAGGTTCCGAAGCCGCCATGTTTTAGGGGTGTTTTGGTTCGGGATCATTCGGGAAACTTCGGGATTCGCGTGAGATTCAAATGTAGCATGGAAGAGAACTTAAAAATATTAATAAAAGTCATATATATAAAGATTTATTTGATAGATATAAGAAAGATTTATTATTATTATATAAAATTTAATGGAATAAACATTATCTTACCAAGCCTTCCAGTTATTTGAGCAAAAGGATTTTGTGTAGCTGGAAAAAAAAGAGAAATGTATAAAATTACGTACTAATTATGAAGATGAGCAAGTTTGAATTAAGATTGTATAATAAATATTGCGGAAAGAGTACTGAAAGAAATTAATAGTTTATTGTACTGGAAAAAATAGTACAATATTTTGATATGCAATTCAATTTCAACTTAAAATATTATAGAATCAGTCAAGAATTAGTATCGCAATACTTAAAATAAATAATACATGCAGCAATGAGTGACTAATGCTATTAATTAATTATATTAATCTTAGCATATCACATAAGTACTTTGGTAAAAATGATTTGAGACTCAAGTACGAAGTTTGTTTTGCGATACTTAAAAGTTACATATAAATACCAGTTTTTTTTTCAAACAATACCGTAACCTAGATCCAATACCACATAACTTAAAACCAACACCATAAAGAAAATTTACTGGTGTTGCCAAATAATTTGACGAGTCAAATGATGACGAATCTTTGGTCCAGTTAAAGACTGAGAAGCGGACTTTGTTGCAGAGAACATCCTTAATTTTATATAAGTTTGACATACTCTCTTCGCTAAATTATAAATATGTAGATTGCCTTCTTCTGGTGCATCGTCATACAAGTGCATTTGTAATGAAGGGAATAATACAAAAGAATTTACCGAGTCTTGCAGTAGGTCATGTATGACTTTTGCAGAAAGCACGGCTGGAAAGTTTGGTTCATTAGGAATCATGTTGTTAACTTTCGATAATGAATACCTGAATAATTGTTCAGTTCGTTGGCAAATTGTAACGACACGGACTCACTCGGAAAAATAAGTCCACCGTGAGTCTTCGCTTGAATGAGAGTATTATCCTGAAACTTAGCTCTTTGCTGATTATCTTGAAATAATGCTGTACGGCATTTTTCGCATCTGATTTTGAATCCTGGTTTTTTATCGTTCACCAATTTTCTAACGACCCGACCACTAATATAGCCGACGCAAGCTTTGGAGAAAAGAGAAGTGGGTCTGGAAGTGAAAAACTGAATACTAGAAATTCCTTTAAGAATTCAGCGTTACTTTCAGAATTAAAGTCAACCTCGTCAAGCCCATACCTTTTTTCGACTCTAACATTATCTATATTCTCGTAGACGGAACAATCATAATAATCTACTCTGTTGGATCTAGTGCTGGGAACACTTAAAATCGATGTCGAATCCATGGCTTCAACGTTCCCATTCGTAGCTGCCACTTCATGTCGTACCAGCAGTCTTTTATAAGCCGTTACAAACTGAGTGCAAGTTGGGTTGGGACACCAACCATCACATTTTCTAATGGCACAGAAAAACAGCTCCAAGTGATCTTGACTCAGTTTATCCGTCAATAAATATTCGATCTGAGAGCCTATTGGTTTAACGTACATGTCGAAGATGTTTATCACAGAAATGACAGCTGTGATGAAACCAACGAAGGGAACATATCGCTTAGTTCGATACATTGGCCTACCTAAAACGTCAGTGATGCCTTTTAAGTATTCTACGTCGAGCAAAATTTCTTCTCGCCAGAAATTTTCGTTTTCTTTTTTCAATGGATCCTTAAACCCTTGAGGAGCAAAGCGATTGCGAGAATTAAGGAAATCGAATATACGATCAATACATTGGATAAATCGCACCGTTACCTCATTGCCTTGAAATTCGGATAAACGTAAATTCTTATCACAGAACTTCATGGCGTCGGCAGTGCTATTGCTGAAAGTCTGGGCTGCTAAAAGGACTTTCATCTTCATTTTTAAGAAATCAATATGAACTCTTGGAACTCTATTACCGGCCCTCAGACCTTCCGTTTCTTGTAAATCAACTAAATTTTCAATAAACCGCCATTCGATATTATTTCCCTCGCTACCTTTCAAAATTTTAAATTGACCTAAGCAGTTTTGTACAAGTTTAAGCATATGACACGGATCTAATATAACAAAAACTTTTTCATTGGACGAAGGATGAGGAAAAAAGGGCTCCGGATTTGGCATATCAAATTTTGCTCCCAGCAATTTCATTGCGGCAAAATGTTCAGCGGGACCATCCAATGTGACTGAGACCACTTTCACACCCACATCATGCAGACGAACCAAAGCTTCAGAAATCAATCCAGAAGTACTGGTAGCATCCATTCCGTTCACGACTATGTATCCTATAGGAAGCTTCCAACCGTCATCCAACGATACAACGGCTTCTTTTGCTAAGTGCATGGAATCGGAATCCTCTATGCCACTTCCTATATTTATATATCCGCGAACTTTCCCATTGGACAGATATTGCAAGCCCTTCTTTATTGAAATCCCGTCAATCATGAAACTTACAAGAACTTCTTTATTCTTTTTTCTCGCTTCCGACACTTTAGCTCCTAAAGCCTCGAAGCTTTCTGAGGTAAAACCTGGTGCCCCATTGATGGAAGAGTACCAAGATCTAAGGGTATCCTGATGAGGAAGAGCCTTGCAAAATTTATGCCCTCGTCCTGCTTATTTTTCCGTTGAGATTTAAACATTAAACAGTCTTTTCCTAATCGGTTTTTTGTTTCCAATACTATTGTAATTTTTAAGGAACCTACTTAAAATCTGAGAAACATCACTCTCCGCGATAGAGTCTAAGCATACTAGAGCATCTTCAGGAAGCGCTTTAGTGCGGCGTAATTCACTTACTATTTCAGAGAGTGTAAATATTTTCTTCTTAAGACGGCTGACATGTTGCTTTTGCACCTTTGAACTTCTCTGCAAATTCGCTAGCTTTCGTCGCACAACACGATAACTTCTCTTCAAACTTCGTGGACTAGTTTCATAACAGTGATCGTGTTTAAAGAGCTGAATGCGTTTTGGAGTGCTTGGAACTTCAGGTACGTTCTCTGCATTTTGACTAGATGACGTCTAACTCGCACTAGGACCCTCGGCCTCATTCTCGACCACCATACAGTCGACAGATTGAGAAGTTTTTGTCCCGAGATTTGGTATCACAAAAGCGAAAAGCCAAACGACGAAAGACAACAAAAAGCAGAAGTAAAGGTAGCTCATTTCCTGAGCACAATATCTTGTAGTCATATCAGGTGCAGTTGCTTCTGTAGTTACGTTCTCTTGTTCTTGATCATGACAGTTACCTGCAAAAGTTAAAGAAAGAAGCATAACTTGTACATTTGAACACTCAAAATATTGATTTCATAACATAATATTATTAACCAGCGTTAATAACTGAGACACTCTCATCCATTACGAAATGTTTATCTTCATTTCCACTTAGTCTCAAATACTTTGGGTCTGTCAATTAATTCTTCCGTGGATAAGCGTTTCCCGTTCGTCATAGGTAGCATCGATCTGTTGTTATTTAACTGGCTTATCAAATTGCAATTTTGAATCGGAGTAATAGAATGTATAACTTCGCTTTCACGAATTAAGCTATCAGTTACTCCAATTGGACTCGTGCGATTAACATCTGGAAGAATATTCAACTAATGAGACTTTTTTCATACTTTAGATAATGAATCTCATCAAAATTAGATTAAAAAAAAACGTTTGAAGGTTATTGTAATTGAACTCTAAACTATAAATTAAATTACCTCGGTTTACTAAACAAATACAAATTCGAAAATTTCATTTTACACAAAAGTGATTAACATAAACACTTTTTCCTTCTGTATGCACACTTCTATTGGAAAAAGGAGTACCACATGATACCTACAAAATATTCCATTCTAGAAAATATTCCATATTCTGAATTCCAAAATATCCAAAAATATTCTAGAATTGTTCAGTAAAAAGAGGTGATTGAATTTTGATATTACAGTTTCTACATAACATCTTATTTCGTAAAATACTTCGGTATTGATGTTATGTACCAGTTTTCTGGAAATATTCTTTTATTGCGAATTACTAAATTAAAAATAAAAAGTGCAATTACAAGCCAATGACCCGAAGATAAAAAGATATTTCCTCAAGACCTCTGGCAACAGTAACCTGAGCTGTGACGCGACACCTCAGCAATACAATAATGAAGCAAGCCTCAAAGCGCAAATCGAATTTTTGCCATTGATTAAATTAAACATTCAATATGTTTAATTCTCAATCGGAAATTGTATGTAATTTATAAGAGAATGAATGAAGAAAAAGAGCATATGTAAAGAAGCACAGATTCTTATACAAATATGCGTAAATGTTACTCGGTGTTGCACTATCGTTTTTATCTCCACCTATACAATGCCTATCTGACATATCCTTTTTCATATTTAAACCTCCGCATTTCTATCAAGTACTTTAATTACAAATATGAATGATCAGCACTGTCTCTAAAAGTTTAATTAAAAAACAAATTCTATTTAATATATATTCATCTAAAGAGGTGAATTGAAAAATAGAATTATTGCTTTATCTTAAAAATTTCAATATGAATTGAGAAATAGAATCATTATTCGTTTCTCAATTTCATTATTACAAGACATGATAATATGCTGACCAAATTGGCAATCAAAATATTATGCAAATTCCTGCATTTACACAAGTGTAGAAGTCACGTCTGCACATTTTGTGAACTCCATCAAATATCGATGTCGATTAAGAGTTCATCGAACTAATTTCATAAATCATCCAATTAATTAGAAAATACCTGACACCTCAAAAATTCCCACCCGTCCTACCGATAGAGCAACATAAAAATAATGTAACTCAAACATCTTAATGCAGTTTAACGAGCTTCTTTGACGGATCGAGAAGTCTCCCGGTTAGAATTTTAATTTGGAAAAGTCAGTACCCGTCTCAATTGTAAGAAGTAGTTCAGCTCTAAGTGTAGATACCCCTAATAAGTTAATCCATCGACTGTATCAAGGTGTGTTGTAAAAAAATTATTCTTATGGAGGGAATCTTTAAAGAGTCTAGCGAAAGGGACGTAAAACCCATAAATTTTGGTCCGAGATGCTAAACAAGCATCTAAAATTTTTTAATTCAGAAGGGTAGTACTTTCGCGAGACCAAAGAATTAAAGGTTTCCTGTCAGTAGAGCTATCCCGAGCAATAACGGATTTTAAATCTGACTCGAATGTCAAAACGAGAATGATTTAAAATCTAATTCCTTGAGAACCAGAATTCCGAACTTAGCCAATGGGGAATGAGAGTTAGGACATAATTACCTTCTCTCATTCTGATTTTAAATAACACCCATTCGGATAATTCGCAATTTTAGTAATCAGGAGCGAAATAGAAGCGAGTGCAGATCCGCGCTACAAAAATTGAAGTGTTTGTGATTTAAACTCAAAGACTAGAGACACCAAGAGTGTCGCATGTGAAATTCTTTAAGTTAGCCCACTAGGGGAGAATCCAAAATACATTAAGCTTTCGGATTCTTTCCTAATGGTAGAGTAAGGACGCCTAGGGTAAGTCTATGTATCGTTTCCAATTTTATGTAAACTGTTATAGAATATAATCTCATGTGCTTATTCTCCAAAGACATTTTGAATTTTCATTAATCTCCTATGACGATGCGCGTTTTCGTCCTCGGATGAGGATAGGAAATTTAACGTTCCCACATATCAATATAGAAAAATTCTACATTTATTTTTCCTTATTTTTTTTGTAACTCTCCGACCTGCCTAAAAGAAATTACCTTTTTCTCATGGACTTGACTTATTTCTTTGGTTCGTTACATTGAGGCGCAACTTGTCAAATGCGCATAAATTAATTGTTTACATCAAAGTGAAATAGTACCATTGAGATATTAAATCAATTAGGCAAAAAATATTCTTATTTATTTCAATCCTGACAAATGCATTTAAAATTTTTGTAAAATATAAATTATTTTATAGATATTTTATATTTCAAGAAATTGAAAATCATACCCTTAGAACTTCTCAAAAATATAGTTGGAAATGTATCGACTTTCAGGTGCAGGTAACCATTATTTTGCGAAAAACATTTTTTCTCAAAGTGATCATCACAAATGACACTTCTTTCATTCGGATAAAAATCTTCTTTTCCAATAGCTTCTAACCATTTCTTTAGAAGTTCTGCGTTCTTCAAAGGAAACCTACACAGAAGACAGAAGGTTTCAATGTTAAATTTTAATTGAATTTTGATGACTCTAAAAACAATCTTCAATTAAAAATAGAATAGTTTAATTTTCTGTAAAAAAAAAAATAATTTCCATCTAAAAAGATGAATCTTCAACTGTAATAATTGAATTTTTAATTAAAAAGATAAATTTTTAATCACAAAAATGTAGTTCATATCTACTAAGTTTTTGTTTACTATAATGTAAAGTTTGGCTTACTTGCGAAAGGATTTCTCCGATCCACGTATTTTTACGTTATCGCAGCAGACGCATTTCAGGTGAAAATTTCCAAATTTCGTTAGCACACTTCCTAATACAAGTCTTACTCGATCATTTGTGTTTTATACATACCAATCATTTCTAAAATGATCTGAATTCCATCTGATATTTTTGGTATTTTCAACATTTTCTTTTAGGCCCATCTAATGCAGCCACACTTCACATGCTTTCGGATCTGTTGGAAATCTGCAAACGATTGATTAAAAAATAGACGAGTTTACTATGTTTAATTTATTAAAAAAAGCTGGAAATATATATTGATATATGCGGAAACTAGCTGTGAAGTTGTATCAACTTTGCTTCCTCATAGAGGAAGCATTAAGCTTCGATATTACTTGTTTCCATTTATATTTCCAGTTATATTTGAAAAAGTCATTTTTAAAAAATTAAAGAAGCATTACTTTTTTATTTTTTTAATGAAATGCATTAATCATATAGGTCAATCGATTCGCCTCGATGAAAGGAATATTCATTTTCCTTACACCAGCTTTAAATTTTCAATATTTGAGAAGTTATAGTGGAAAAATGAATTTTACGAAAATTATAAAAGTACATAAAACTTTTAAAACTAAATATTTTGTGAAACCCTTAAAAGAAATTCAACTAGGTATATAGTAGAATAACTATGCAAAATTTCATCAATTTATCTCTACGCGTTTTCAAGATATTGCAGGATCGTGACATACATACACACACACGCATACACATCCGGACAATTTTTCAGGACATCATACTAGATATACTGCCCTTGAAATATGTTCAAAAAAAACTTTTTTAGGAAACTGGCTTTTGTCACCACTTTTTCCGCAATAAAAACAATATTTACTCATTTTCGATAGTTGACATTAATAAAAAATAATAAACAATTTCACTATCCTTAGCATACTATGTGACAGGGATGACAGTGATAGTCACATAGCCTATCTAGCATATCCCGAAGTGTCCCAAATTATCCCGAACCAAAACACCCCTAAAACATGGCGGTTTCGGAACCTTCAAGTCGGCACAGATCGCTCTATTGAATCCTGTATCCAGTGTATTATATATATCAGTGATATATTCGATATATTTCGAGATTTCCATGTCATGCTTTTTTTACTATAGGATAGAACAACCCTATATGACTAATAGGAAATGCAGTTGTCGCTTATAAGTAACCACTTGGCAGTGACCTAATCCATCGGTGGCGCGTCGATCCTCCTGTTTGAGAAATTAAGGACGTTGGATAATGGGAACTTAGAAAATGTTTCGGGTGCCCCCAATAATAAAGATGGCCCTGCCTCCGTATTTAATTTAAAGAGTAGATTTCAGGATAAATAAAATAAACTCAACAAATAATTCGGGTCTTCCCAACCCTTCTCAACAACGTGTCGGTAGAGATGGGATAGTGACGCAGACCGAATGGTTAGGTATTACGTGACTGGTAATTACCGGTCATGACGGTAAAGTTTTACCAAATTGGTAAAACTGTTATTTTTCAGCGTAAAAACTTTTTTTTCAAGTGTAAACATTTGAAAAGTACTTCGTATTCATTAAATTGTATTATACACCACAATTAAGGGCGATGGACTTACAAGGCACTATGTGTCAACGTCGCAATTTTGCCGTGCATTTGCACATCAATTCCATTCGACCGTATTTGCGGAGCAAATCGGATCGAAATGAAATTTCTTTGGGCCTCAAAAAACTCTAATGTGGCAGGAGTATGTGTATTGGCTTACTTTTTCGAAAAAAGGGGGAAAACATTTTTAATATAAGTTTTTAATATAAGTGACAGAAGACCTACCTGTCTTAGAAAATCCTCTTCTTTTAGAAATATCTGCACTTGATTTGCACTCGCGATTTTTTTATATGATTTTATTGCCACGAGGGTTTTTATTTGTCACTTTATATCACTCAACAACGCGAGAAGCAGTGAAAATTGCGAAAAAATACAATTATAAATCCGAAACAACAAGAGGACGCGTGAGGAAATTATTTTACGTGGACTGTATGTACCATGTGGCGGACT